>PXIH01S0004037.1:20710-30904 GCA_003024985.2 Euperipatoides rowelli | reverse complement strand
CTATAGGCCTAACGTTGTAAAAAGTAAAGAAACTTTATTCCTACTCCCCAGTCCATTTTGTGATTGTATTTTCAATGTATATTTTAATTTAGTTTCATTTAAGTATAATTAATGATTCCTTAATTTTTTTTTTAAAGAAAATAATATATTCGTTACATTTCGGTAATTTTACATTATCGATAACCGAAAAAATTGGCATTACCGATTATCGAATCAGTATTATCGGTAAAATGATCAACCCTACATTGGACACAAAATAATTTAATAACTATTTATTTATTGATTCATTTAGATGAATATAATGAAATAATGAACATTTTTTGACAATAAATGGCCTACAAGAATCTCAAAATTATTGTCGAGATTACCAGAGCAAATTGTTCGGTATTATTTTAGTTAAAAGTTAACAATATAAAAATAGATTTTAAACAAAATTAATTCTAAATAATAAATAGCCAAAGTAAATATCTAATGAAATAGAAAATAACTAAGCATTTATTTTTAAATGATCTGATCAGATATAATCTAGAAATAAAGTTTTACTAGCCTGAGTTTGTATCTGTCTAGATATTTTTAAGGCTAGATTGGAATCGGTGAATTAGAGGGAAAATTGGTCAGCATAGAAGAATATAAAAGTTCCAGATAATTCAGGAGAGATGGAAGCAACAAGGTTAATAAGTGATGATTTTATTCATCTCACTTTCGTGAGATGGTTGTCAGAATCCAATAGACTTCATTGTATGGAGCAGGGTCCAGAGCATTATTTCTATTGAAGAAATTTAATGCTCTTCTGCAGGGACAGTGCAACTTATAATATGTTTATGGCTTGTTATACAAAAATAGAATCATCAGATTAAACATGATTTAAGCCTACAGGATTTTTTTTTAATCCTGTTATTTTTTTTCTCCTGGCACAATTATTTTACAAGGACAATTTAAAGTGATGTACTGTATACATAAAATGAAGTTTTCATTTAATGATATAAATTCTTTCAAAGATATTACACTTGTTTTTATCTGTTTTATAATTTTGTGATAATTATATTATTATTTCTTTTTCTGTTTTGCAAATTCCTTATATAGGGAAAAGTTTAGAAAGAAAAAAAACCCTAAGTCATCATCTTTAACGGAAATTGCTATGTTGTTTTGGCGACAGGAATTCTTTCGTTCGTTTTAAGCTTTTATAAATCCTCTTGAATAATTGAAGAGCTGACAAGGTTATGACCATTTAAATTATTGTGCATTTAAAAAATTACATTTTGAATTGATGGTAAAATAAAGTTAGAGATTTATGTTGTTTGCCTCAATTAATTGTTAAACATAATATGCAAATAATGACAATTAACTTATCTAACTCATACATGAGTGAAATTGATTAAGGTGCTTTTACATTAGCGCTAAAATGAAATATAATAATCATAGTTAATTTTATCTGTTTAATTAAAATAGATTCCAAACATCTTTCTAATTTAAAATAATATACAGTATTCAACCTATATTCAGAGTATATACACAGTACATACACGCATACATACAGCATACACACTCGTATATACAGTAATATAAATGCAATTATATACTTATTACTACCTGATTTACCAACAATACCACAATAATGATGCATGCAAATAAGATTTATATGCTAAATTATTTTTATCAGACTAAATTAGATTTTATTTATATCAAACACAAGATAAAGGGCTAACCTGGTTACATAGGATGTTTTTTTTTATTTCACACAAAATTTGTAGATATTTCACTGGCCTAAAAAATTTCTAAGTTACTCTCTCATTTCCTGGTTCTAATATAAATTTTGTTTTCTCTAAACATTTAAAAACTATGCTAAGAATATGTGTCATGCTATGACGGCTAATTGATTGTTTAATCCACAAGTCTGGACTTAGAAATTTTGTTCAATTTTGCACTTCGTGAACAATATGCTAATGAATTGTAGCAATTTCACTTACCTTAAAAATGATCAACAGACTCCAGATTATGTAAATTATTTTTTTCCCTACAATTAATTCATGAGTGCAAAGGTTTAACATTTTTATAATCCATATTTTATGATTACCAGTCTTCATATTATAGGGGGAGATGGTGAATGATGGAGCTTGAATATAAAAATTATTAGGCTATAGCCAAAAAAATTATGATTCTGACTTAAAATGACCAAATTAAAATTATTAAGCATTTGTTAAAAAAAAAAAAATAGATTAAAAAATTTCTTATGAAGGAGACAAACCCACCCCTGCTCCCTCCCCAAGCAGGGCTGGGACATGGCAGTGCATATTGATTTTCAGACACATGATTTTCATAAGGTTATAATGCACAATGCAAGAAGTGAGGCATGATTCAATTTAAAATAGTGATCACTCAATGTCATTTGTTCGGGTTATTACACCCAATGACTAAACCGCTACAAAACATAATTTAATAAGGATAAGGTTTAGAATTAAAGGCAGTAAAATAACCATGGAATATAAACTTGTAGGCCTCAACAGTGTATGTATGATGATAATAAGACATTACAATAATTTACTACCAATTACTGGAGAGAAAACTCATATTATTATTATTATTATTATTATTAAGCAGGACATCATCAAATGAGATGCTAGTCTAGATCCTGCATTGAGGAAGTGAAAGTCAGAAATGAGGGACAAATAATCTCACCAATAGCTGCTTTCAGTTCATTTGCCTCCTTATTCAGGTCATCCCAATTTTTCTGGAATTGAACTAATTCAGACTCAATAGAAGGATTTGGAAGGATGTTGATAACTGCTTCACCACTTTCTTGGGAAGTCAGCAAACTACGTTGGCATAATTCATGTTCACTAAACCAGTCCTAAATAAATAGGGATTCATTTTAATGGATAATTTAAACAATTATTTTTTTCTTAAAAAAATAAATAATTAAAAAAAACATAAAAATACTTATTTGATGTTTAGAATCTGGTGATAGATACATGAGAAATTCTATTAAACATATCAGGAATATAAAAATTTAAAATCTATGTGGTACCTGTAATCTCTGTAGGCTAGTTTCCATTGTGTGGCGGTCCTTTTTTCGGGAAGCTATATCAGCCAGCTTTTCTTGTTGACTGTTAAGCCACTCAATAAAGATACCTGAATATTTTATATACTCTTGCTGAGCAGTATAATGATTGTTGCAAGCTGCAATAACTGTCTGTAAATATAAATAAAACAAAAACAAGCTTTTTAATTCAACATTTTAACTGTAACAAAAATATACTTAATACATCTTATTTTTATTCTGTGTGTGAGTGTGTTTGTATATAAAGTAAATACAATACATAGTAGTAAGATTGATGCTTTTAATACTCAATTCCAGAAATATATTACTACTGTATATATATATATATACCTGTACATACTGTGTATCGTTATATATTGTACATATTTCTGGAATCTAGTATTAAAAGCCATCAATATATAGTATAGTGTATATACTAGGGGTGTGCGATACTCTAAAATATTGAGTGAATTTGAGTTTGGATCCTGCTCATACTCGCTTGTTACATTTTCTAAAATAATCGAAAATTACGAGTATCGAATCAAAAGCGAGTATGGTAATTTTATGATTTTAAATGTTATCTAGGATAAAATATTAAAAAGAAAATAGAAAAAAAATTTAATTTTGATAATAGTCCGTTAATATTTTAAAAATGGTATTTTGCAAAGGATTTCCAGTTTGAATTCCCAACTAAAGTTTTATACAGTAGATCGTTAGCTCAGTAAATATCATTGTTTACGAGATCTCTGCTTTTAATAAATAGTAAATAATTAAATGTTATTAACTTTAAATGCACGATAAAAAAATGATACGAGCATTTAAAAATAAAAGTGTGTTGCGTCAAATATATTTCCTTTGAGCACTTTAAAGTGCTAAATTAAATTTTTTTATAGTATAAAATAGTTCCCATAATGATAATTATTAAAACTAATCTTTTATTACATTTTAGTTTTTTTAATAACCAAATTTCTTAATTTAAAAAAAAAAAGATACAGTAATGTCTATAAAGATAAATATTCATTTGAAATGTAACAAGTTGCTTATTTTTAAAGAGTATCGACATGGCCCAAGCATATGGCAAGCTACTGTAATATCAAAATTTTATTTTTAATATATAAAATATTTTCCTTTTACAAAAAAAATAAATAACAGCAAAGGATAAAAACAAAAACAATGAAATTCAAATCAATACCGGTAATTAAAATTGCAATATTTGGCCATAATTTATAATTTCAGACAATTAACTTCTTTTACTTTATAACCCCCCCCCCAAAAAAAAAAAAAAAAAATAAGAAAAAACCCCCCAAAAAAAAAAAAGCCCCTTTTAAAAATTTTTTTTCCCCCCCCCTTTCCCCCCCCCCCCCCCCCCACCCTGGAATTTTAGGTTGGAGTCGTGCCTCTTATACCTCAATTTTTAAGAGAGTAAATTGTGGATGAATTTCACTGACAAGNTAGAGCTTATGTAAAAATTAGTTAACACCCCTGCTATGGTACATATTGATTAATATTTAAAATATAATTTTATCCTATTTACAAAAAAAAAATATTGTGGCCAAACTCAAAAATATTAGAATGTATTTGAATCTTAGTATATGCTCGCCCAAACTCGACTCGTTTATAAAATTCTCTACTCGCACACCTCTAGTATATACCTGTACACATATTGTTATATGTTGTATATATTTCTGGAATAGAGTATTATAAGCCATCAATCTTATGACTATGTACTGTATTTACAGTAGGTTAATTTTCACAATTATTAATACATAGGATTTGATAAAAAGTTGACAAGGAGAATAGCTGTATTTTTCATGAGACATTTAAAGTTAAAGTTAAGCGAGAGAACAGGTGATACGTTCAAAAAAGACTTCTACACCAAAATAATTAAACTAGACTATTAAAATATGAGTCATTAATTAAAAACAAATTCAAAGCATTTTTAAATCCATTAAGAGAGGATACACAAACAGATTAAGGAAGGGAATTCAACAAAGTGACAATCCTATTAATAATATAATACAATATACATACAAATACCATAACCGATAAAACACCTGACCAATAATTGTACAAGAGTCAAGATAATCCCATTTTTTTTAATATGAAAAAATCATAAGAAATAAATCTAATGTCAGAGTTATAACAAAAACCATATCTGATTCTTCCCTTAGTATTAACCTCAACTAAATTCCAATTGTGACCCCTAGTTTGGGGCACATTGGACTGATGGAATAATTCATAAACATCCTGTTCCAATAATCCTCTTTTAAAAACAAATATGAGATCGCCCCTTAACTATCGTTGAACTGGGGTAAATATGACTTCTGATTTTAAAATAGTTGAATGATTTACATATGATAAAGCATTTAATTCACTTTTCAAGCAGAAGTTCCCTTCACTCACTCATCTACTTTTAGGGCACTAAAAGTTAGAATATAGTTTCTGGTTATTCATTTTCAAATAGAGAACGCGTGAGGGCGGGTTTTTTTTTTATTTTTTTTTTTATTATTAACTCAAATTTTTAGATGAGGATAGCCCCCTCCCCCTTTTTTTTTTTAACAAAAAAAAAAGTAATGTTTTAAGTAACCTATAGGCCTATAAATTTTAGTATTAAAAATTAAACCTACTTATGATTTTTTTTTTAAAAAAATAGGCTATAAACTGAATCCTTTGAAGAGGGATGGTCATAAAAATGTGGAATGATAAAAGTGGAAAATGATTCTGAATTAATGCATATATTTTTATTGTAATATTATTCAGTTTCTGTATAATTTTAGCTTATATTGTTACTTTTGTTTCCGGATTTCTTTTAATTAAATTTACATTTTCTTTACCAAAAAAAAAAAACCCACCAACTTGTTAGCTTACATAACTAACTGCTTTTGGAAATCATCTTAAACTTTATATTCTATAGAAACTGAGAAAGAATAATCGAGATAAGAATATATTTATTCTATATATTCTTAAAATAAATTTTACATTAATAATTCTAAAAAAATATTACTATAATAAGTTAAGGACTAGCCTACCATGATTTTTAATGTGCGAGTGAACTAAAATGATGCTTGGCCATGCCCCCGACTACATTTTCATAATGTCAGCTAATAGGAATTTAGGAAAGTCACCTCCCTATACCTCCATTCGCTTACTGATCTCTAGTATTATTTTTATGCACGTGCAATATAATAACTATACTGCAAATTTATTTGCATTGTAATTATATTTTTACGAATTTTGTAGTTTAAAGCCGACCAAAAACTGTCTTAATATATGGAAACTTTTTTATTTTTACAAAAAAATAGCATAAAAAACACTTGACGCGGTATAAAAAAATTTGACGCGGTCGGTAACCAGAAACTATATTCCAATTTTTAGTGTCCTTAAAACAATTTAGTTATCAGAAAATACTTATTGGAATTTTCAAGTTCAAGCCAAAGTGCATAGAATTATAAAAACAAACAAAAAAAATTTAATAGGATGATATTCCTAAGGTATTTACAGAAACTAAATCTTTTTATGCTATTAACATTTAAACATAAAAATAGAGAATTTCATCTTTTTTTTTTTTTTTTGCAACAAGATTTAAAACTAGAGTATTATGTTTAAATCAGGTAGGCTGGTAGATTATCTCCCAAACCGTTTTTTTTATCTGCCAAAAAAAGCGAGACTTAAGATGTATAGTAGGCTATATGGCTACAATACATATACAATACAGTAAAACCTGTCTTGAGAGACCCCTGCTATTAGAGACCACCTGCCTTTAAAGACCAAAATTTCTTTGCACCAATCAATTTTTCACACAAATGACCTCTTATTAAAGACCACCTCTCTAATGTGACCAGTGGCCGCCTTTTTAAATTCCAGCATTGAATTCAGCCTTTTTTGTAAGACCACGAGTTGTAGAAAAAGTGCCTTTTTTTATTCACCGATAAAATTAATAAAAAAAGCAAATTTAAGCAAATGTGTAAATGCCTAAAAATATAACATTTTACTGCATTTCAATACCATATTGGATTTTTGAGAGAGCACTGTTTGTTGAAAAAAGGGAAAAATTTATTTTAGAAAGCATCTCCTTTGAAAGATCGTTATTTTATAGCAGAAGGAGTAGCCTTTCAAGACAGGTTTTCTTTCGAGAGACCGCTATTTCATGGCAGAAGGAGTGGTCTCTCAAGACAAGTTTTAGTGTATTTAAAAAAAAAAAAAAGGGTTTTACCTTAATGGTTGAAAGCAGATTATTGAATTTTTGCTCTATTTCATTAGCTTGTGTTGTTGGTAATTCTTGTTTGGTGACTTCACTTAACTCTTTAGCTCTTGTTTTCAAAAGTTCAATATTCACTTGTTGGTCTAGAGCCGCTTCATCTAGTCTCTGTAATTAAAAGGAACAAAATTATTTTTTAAGCAATAAATATGATTGAGTATAGTTCTTCATTCTAAATCAAGTCACATACCTCTTATAGTTTTAAACATTTTGATTGCAATAAATGGAATAAAACCGAAATACCAATATATACAGTACATTGTAATTTATTTTACAAACTTCTAAATGCTAGTGATAATGTTTACTGTATATTTGGAATGTATGAAAACAAAGTATACTGATAAGACATTAAAAAAAATTATTAAAATAAATGATTTTGTAATAATGTTAGATAGATGAATAAGAAAATATTATAGCATAGAACGCAATATTTTAATCATTTATAATTGAGTTTGATCTTGTTTATCATTTGCATCTTTTTTTTTTAAATAAAAAATTGTATATACAGTTTCGGACTGGTATTTAAAAAAAAAATAAACCAACAATAATCTTTAATTTTTTATGAAAATTTATTTTTACACAAAAAAAAAAAAAAAAAAAACAAGTTTTCTAATGTTTCATCTTTAAAAAAAAGAGAAAAATAAATTTGATTTTCCAATGCAAATAGTATCAAATCGGGTGTGCAAAACAAAAGGAGAGGAAAGTAAATGTAGGCTACTTCTTGGTTTTAATATTGCCATTCCTTTTTATTTTGAAACCTACTGTGATACAATTTGCATTTGAAAATTAAATTAATTTTTTTAATGCAGATAAAAGATTGTAATATTAGAAGACTCATTTTTTCAACATGAAATAAAAAGTTATTTTAAGTTTAAAGCTTTTAGTGATCCAATCACTTTGTAACTTCATATATTACTTTAGAACACATCCTTTTGAGGTGGTAGTCTATGGGGCTTAAAAATACTCTACTGTGCGTGTCTAGAATCTGATCAGTAATGGTTGCTTTTATTGAAGTCTGAACAATACTGTATATTTTGTTACCAAGTAATTTTTTTTTTGTCATTCAATTTTTTAAAAAATACAGAGAGTTGCCAATTACTATGAACTTGGCGTAGCAGTTAAGATTTTTAAGATGCTACTACGCTATTATGATTAACATCTCATAACTACGATTTTTTTTAAAAAATAGAAGATATTGAAAAATATCATATCTTAAACACTGACTTCTTTCTCCAATGCCTCGTTTCAGTTGTATACTAATCTAATGACAATTTGGGCTTAAATTTTTAAGTGGGCACACTAATGAGACACAATGTTACAATTGTTTTCTATATTGTTGGGGTACAGAATTTATTATGATGGGTAGAAGTAATTTCAGGCATAGATTTTTAAATTAGTTAGCTAAGAATAATGTGCAAGTCTAAAAGATTTTTAACATATCATATAAAAAATAATATATCATCTAAACAAATAATAATATATAATCCTAAACCCTTAAATATAATCAAAAGAAAAACATAATAAAAAGAAAGCAATAAAAGACTGTATATTCCCCGTCACAAATCAAACAGAAAAACACCCAATGTTTTGATTATAAAGAAAAAGCAGCGATTTAAAAAAAACATCATCTCCAAGGAAATTATCAAGAGCCTTTTTTGAATTTGTGAAATATTGTTGCAACAAACAATTCAGGCTGGCAATCGATTTCACAAGTTTACACCTTCTATGAAAAAATAAAAGCACTTCTACATTTATTTATTTACAGAGTTATATATAAGCCTAAGCTTTTAATTCTTAGATACAAAGTAAAATACAAAACAGTCTATTAAAAAGCAGCAAAAAAAAAAAAAAAGGTAAACTCCTTTTCTTTCCTTCTCTCTCTTTTTTTCATAAGATCTATTATCTCATACAATCCAGTACTATTTCAACAAAGACATTACAATACGAATCACAAAAAAAGTCACGATTACAGTTTATGATTCCCCCTTTCCAACATGGCCGCCAAATCCTGACTTAAATTAGCGATAACACATTCCTAATTTCAAAATATTGAATTAGCATTTTTTTTTTTTTTTTTCAGTAATTCAATATTTTTGAAATTAGGAATGAATCTATTATCACTAATTTACGTCTGGTATTATAAAAATATTGCACCAACATACTAAAATCAAAACGAACAAACTAAATTATTTATAATATTTAGAATATTTCATTACATTACTAACAATAACTTTGACCCTAAACCCTAAGTGTAACAACGTGTGAAATCGACTAAGCTATTGGCCGTAAACACAAAATGTGTAATAATCGATTTTGTAATGTTTTGAATATTTAATTACATAACTTACCTTAACCCTTCCCTTAACCCTAACTCCAACAATGTGTGAAATCGACTAAGCTATTGGCCGGATACACAAAATGTGTAATAATCGTTTTTGTAATATTTGAATATTTAATTACATAACTTACCTTAACCCTTCCCTTAACCCTAACTCCAACAATGTGTGAAATCGACTAAGCTATTGGCTGGATACACACAATGTGTAATAATCAATTTTATAATTTAACAACCGTATAAAAATGTAAACGTACATATCAGTTCCTCAAAATCTAAAACATGCCAAATGATGTTGAATTAATAAAAATAAAAAAAATCATATTTTATTGTTAACATTCCCGAAAAAAAACAAAGAAATGAATTAGATTAAATAAGTTTTATTTAAGCCATTGGCTTTTAAACTAAATTATTTTGGAATATAGTACCAGTGAAACTACCGATCAAGAAATTAAAGATTTAAAGACCTTACATGGGAATACCTGAATTATTCGTTTAATAATTACAGTTTACGGTTACAATAAAAATTTCATACTAGCCTAAACAAAAACCCNCCAAANNNNG
>PXIH01S0004036.1:14082-29967 GCA_003024985.2 Euperipatoides rowelli | reverse complement strand
TTAATACTATATATATATATTTTAAATCTTGAAACAGCTTAGGAAGGTAAATTTTGAAATGATTGATCAGGTTCAAAAATGCATAATACATGTATATACAGTATATAGGCTACAGTACAATGATCTAGGCTGCAGAATTAAAAGTTCTAGTTCATAATTTTAAAAAAAACAAAAAAAAAAAACATTTTTTAGAATTGCTCAACTTGGGAAAGGAGAGATACTGTACATGCATTATTTTCAATTAATCTTTTAATGGAAAATAACAAAAGAAGCTTGAACCCTTGGAATATTACTTGCAATCCCTGTGTGTGTTTTTATATTCCGTGCTAATATTTGAAATTGTCTTGTTTTAGTCAATTCTCTTGGTCTTCTCTTTTTCTTTGGCTCACTAAACTTTATTATTTTTTTTTTATACTCATTGGCTGATAGTTTACTACAACTTTGTTTTGTTTTATTCAGTTTCAGTCTAGCAGTCCAAGTCGGTATTGTGGAGCTAAGTCCCCTTCCCCACAGGGCTATGCCATGGTAAGATTCTCAACTTGCTCTCACCTGTTCAAGCTTTGACTAAGTTTTCTCTCTTCATTTTCTAATAAAAAGTTGGTGTTGTAATTTTTCTAGAAAATGAACAGTCATGTTTTTGTGTGTTTGTGTATTTTTTCCCCTCCAAATTTTTTAGTTCTACTTTTGGGCATATATTATGGATATTTTAGAAACGCTAATAGACCAATTCTTGAATTAAAATAATTTTTGCATCTAAAAGATACTATATGTAGGCAGCTCTTGATCTAGGTTTTGAAAATTAGGGGTTATTATTTAAAAAAAAAAAGACATTGGTTATAGATTCAAGTTTAATAAACCTGTGTTAAGTAGTTTTATTTTTTCTCCAACCTTCCTGGTTATACATTGTTGAAAAAAAAAATGTTCTTGAAATTTTAAGAGTAAAGAATGATTGGGTGTGGGATTGTTTTCTATATCTTATTTTACTCTCTCCATTTTACAACAGGTCTCTCCATATAATATTGCTACTACTGTATACAAAAGATTAGACCATCAATATCAAACCCTAATATGTTTACAAATCATTATTTGTGTCATTAATAAATGATTTGTTAGTCACAAAATAATTTTCTAAAGCTAAAGTGAAAAACGTTTAGCTACTATTAATACTTCATTCTGTATATACTGTTAAATTCTACCAAAAATATTGTGCTTTTGCTTTAGTTAAAATCAGAATATAATACAGTCCAAAATGTTCAAACCTTCCCTCTTCTGTATAATGATCATGGCCCTTGCATGAAGTTAAAAATAATTAACATAAACATATACGTAATTGTTATTTAAGCTATTGATTTTGCAAAGGTTTTGAAGAAAGAATTTAATAAAATTTGCACATTTAAAGAATAAAATTTTTTCTTGGATTTCTTTTAAATTTATTTTAGTAAAGTCTTTTTGAGTTGAGAAGCACTAGTTAGAGGTTCATATTTCTATTTTTGTCTGTCCTTGACTATTTATTGCTATTGGAGATTATTTTTATTAGGCTATGGTTAGGTAACTAATTTAAAAGTTGGTGGTTTCTAAAATGTAGAATCATATAACCCAAAACCCCTGCTAGATCAAGGGCAATAATTGATATTCAGTAGCCTACTATTCTAGTTTATATAATGTGTGCATGTATGAATCATGTATGAGTAAATAGTATAGTGTATGTCATTACAAACAATTGATTTAATTTCTTTTGCATGTAACTAACTACTGTATATGCTTTTTAAAACTTTGACATTAAAGATAGAATGATATGTACATTAATGTGTTTTTGTAAAATATTTTGGGGAAATGATGCTAGATCAAGGTTAACTAAAATCTTATTGATCTGAAGAGCTTGCAGGCTCTTGGGTCCAGTTGAAATCATTTCATTTAGTCTTACATACACACACAAAACAAATAAAGATTAGAATGTTTTCCACAATGGCTACAAGCCTAGTTGCTTTTGAGGTTTCTCTATCTCCTGTCAATACAATGGATTTTTTTATTATGTTTGCACGGTTATTTAACATAACTCCAATGATTTAAAATAACTTTGATGAATGCTGTTCCATTCAGCATATTTTCATCTGATAACTTTGTTGTTAGTACACCAGTATTGCCTCAAATAATGTCAAATACTTTTGTTATATGCAAATGAAATTAGTTTAATTTTTTAATGGCTGCTGTGAATGTTCGCATACATGTGTAAATTATGTATTTCTATACTCTTGTGCAAACTATATAGTAGTCATTTCTTGAAAATAAAATCGTTTCCATTCAAGATGGCTTTAATAATGTCATCTGTTATGATAAATGGATATTCAGCATGAAATAACTATTATATAACATTAAAAATGAATAACATGAAATAGTAAATTAGATTTATAACAAAGCTGCAGAATAAGGTAAAAACAACTAGTATACTTGATGTTTCCTTGATAATATTCATATGACAAAAGTTGTATATTATTTGAATTTATCTTTTTTATGTACATAAAACACAAGATTTACAATTTCTTTACCTGCCTTCAAGCAAATATTAATATTTTAAATAGTTTCAGAAAAGGGATTGGCAGCCTATTTTGCTTAAATAAGGTATATTTATAACATACTGTATATGGATCAGCTAGATGAGAGAACAACATTTAAAAATCAAATATGTTATAATAGAAATTTTTTTTAATTACTGAGAATAATGCAGACAATGAACCGGGAATAATCATTCTTGATGAAAGAACCATTATTATATTATTTCATTAATAAGTAATGACTACTTTATATGTCTGCATATATAGCAATATGTACATTATTTAGATATTAGCCTACTACTACTGTATATAATCTTTATTTGTGGTGTGATAACAGTGTGTTTATTTGGCTGCACTCACTTATGGTGAAATGCTCCAGGAGACTATCCAAATTTCATTGACTTAGCTAAATGGAAATGCTCCTAAAGTTTAGGTTGCCTATCAACCATAAGTGAATGCAGTTTGTAATAAATAACAAAAATTTGGTTTGAAAAATTGAAGTGTTTAAATCTTCTTTAAGATGTGCTTTTACACTAGCACAGAAGAAACTATCTCTGCAGATATTTGCCTTTCCTACTCACAAATATTTAAAGTTTATATGCTACAGTATAATTTCTGTAACATTATGGCTGTCCAAAGGACCAATTTCATGTTTGGGCTTTGTTTCTTCATTGAATATATTTGAAGAAGAAAAAATGACCTTATTTTGCAATATCTATTTTGAAAAAAATAAAAATCAATAGCCTGATGCATCTATCAATAATGTTTACAGCTACTGTAGGTAATTTACATTCTACTAATTAATATATTGCGTTCCATTGTAGTCAGTGTGAAAGAAAAGTTTTTTTGATTAGTGAAAGTTTTGTTTCATCCGTGCTTGTGCTAAAGCTTTACTTTAATTAAATTTTGTTGTCTCCATACTTAGTTTATGCTTATTTTCTTTGATTTTTTTTTCTTTTTCTTTTTTTTTTAATTTTATTATACAGTTAAAACTTATTTTGTGCATTTTTTTAGGGCTATAAAGCCACTTTTTTTTTTGTTTTTAAGTTTTATATCATTTTTGTTTAATGTCATTGAAAAAAAATTCTGTAAGAGATTTTTTTTTTTTTTTTAAAGACTACCCTATTATTTATATTCTTGTACCTGATTTTGTTATAGATCTTTATTTTTATTTATGCCAGTTAATTAGCTGATCCCCTGTCACACATTTTTAATGCTTCTTTACAGCAAGGTATTTTTCCACCTCAGCAAGGCATTTTTCCACCTCAGTGGAAAGATGCATACATTACTCCTGTACCAAAGACGAAAGTGGTTGTCTCATGTCCGGAGGTACGACTAATTTCAATTACTTGTGCCTTTGCTTAAACCTTTGAGATCTCTTTCCTTTGATTGGATTTAGAATGATGTTAAGTGCTTCATTGGTGGGGCTCATATCAAGAAGATCCAGACTTATCAGCATTACTAAGTCTGCATTGAATTAGCTTTGTATTTTGAGTTATGTAGAAAGTAATAAATTTGATTGGTAGTTTTAGGATTTAGAGGTCCGTAATGTCTTTTATCAGGGTTCCATAAGTCCTCCTCTCCTTTGTCATTGCATTAGCTGTTGAGATTTTGGTTCACTAGGATATACTTAAAGATGTAAACATTTTTTTTGTTAAGGTTATTGGTAAACATTGTAAAATTGACCTCACCTGTTTAGCAATAATTTGGCACCATAGTGATAAGAGATAACTCGTGATTTTAAACAGGTTCTTATACTGTATATTCAAAAACATATAGGTATAATTTTTTTTTCTCTACATAGTCTTTGATGACTATATATTGACAATCAATATGTTTTGTTATGGTCAACTGAATTTTCATATAGACAATCATTTAAATGTTTGGAAGATTTCATTACAACTATTTATAATGTTACAGTATTTGAAATATTGTGGAAAAAAAATATTGACTGAGATTTTCAGGGTTATCAGGTGCTATTTATCTAAATAATGAAATTCATTCTGAGAAAAATCGAGAAGTTAAAATAAAGGACTTGATATTTCTTAATTTTTTGTTCATTATGATAAAATTTGCTCTATATATTAACCTAATTAAAGGCCGATGCTCAAAAGGCAATGTTATACCATGCAGTATATTAGAATCGTATCGAATTTCTGAAANGGACAAACTTTTACACGATGTAAAAAGATTTGTATATACAGTACCATACTTATATCATATTTTTAAATCTTTGAAAAATTTATTTGACAGAATTCTAATACTTATTAGTACTGATTTTTAACGTACCGTACTGTTTTAATTTGCTACAGATACCTTTTTGTTACATGCAAGTTGATAATTAGCATTTGTAGCAATGAAGAAACATCTTGATTCCAATAAAAATTTCTGATATCTAAAAGAAAAAAATATTTCATTCGAAGAAAGAAATTAATTTTTTTTTATTGTCAAACTTAGAAACAATTCCACAAAGCATCTTGTCCAGATTATTTATTGATGTTTATAATTGAATTTTTAAAAAAAATATTGATATGGAGGGGNGGGGGGGGGGGGTGAATTATACAGAAACATAAAATTAAATTTACAGTAGATGCAATACTGTACTAAGATTCTGTTCAAAATCTTGCAGCTAGTCGCAAAGCTAGAAATGAAAATGGAATTATCTGCAGTGGTTGGCTACGTGAATAACACTTAATTTGATGATATTTTTCATAAAAAAAATTATTTGAAAAAAAAAAATGGCTTTAATATTTCAGCAATAATCAAGTTCAGTGAAACTCCAAAGGAGTAATGATTAAGGTTATCATTTAGTAATCATTAATTATGTTTACTGATTAAACATAACATTAAGTTTAAAATTGTTTTTAAATCATCAATTATCATCATTGTATGCAAAACATTTATTACCTCACAACAACTCAAATGTTGCAATAAAAAATTTTTAAATATCACATTAAAATTGAAGGAAAAAAATATATTAAAAGTGTATATTTGTTATCATTTCTGAGCACAAATGAGTTTAGGGTAATATTTTTAATAATGTTCCCACCCAGACATTTATTAAACTACTGTAGATAACTAGACTATTAAAGTATCATAATAACTAGTTAGCATTGTTGACAGTAGATTGCTCCATATACATGTATTATGTATGTTGCTTTTTTAAGGCAGATTTAACTGATTCATATTTTAGGATTGATACTTCAGCTTTTATTTGAAGGCTGATATTTTTACATAGTGATTAAAATATTGCTTTGATAAGCCTCTACGTTTTGTTGTTAGGCTTCCTTCACAATTTTCAACAGTGCAATGTCTTAACTGATATTGACATACAGTACCTTATTTACTCCTATAACATTTATCCTTTTTTATTAATTTGTTGTAAGAATATCAGATTTATAAATCTAAACATCATAAGACAATTTATTGATTTATTTACCCATTATCTCTATCTTTATGCACCTTTCTTTATTATTTAATTCCAAGTAACATTTTTCTTTATCATATTCTTTAAACCATCAATAAGCTACTCTATCCAAACATTAAAAAAAAACTGTTAAGCTTAATTGTTTTCTTCTTTTCATTCTCACTTATTGTTTATAATCATTGAGTGTTTAGATTAAAAAAAAACCTATGTTTAAAACAGAAATTGTTATCTAGGTTTATCCCCACAAATCTATCGGGGTTCACATAATACAGGCAGTCCTTTAGTTACAAACATAATGCAAATATAATATGTTCCTGAAATGTGTTCCCAAGTCAAACAATAGACACGTTAAAATGGAGATTCTAATTTACTAAAAGAAAATATATCCCTAAATGTTTTTTAACCTGAGTTATATAGTGCTTGACTATTTCAACAATTCATATTGTGCAGATATGAATAAACATGCTTACAGTACATGTATATTCTGTGCAGTTTAATTTTTTTAAATACAGCCACTCCTCGATTTGCATAGGAATCAATACCCCCCCCCCCCTCTTAGAGAGACAGGAAGAAAACATCATTCAATTAGTGTAGCTATTTGTTTAAACCATGACTGCCTGCAATTGTTTACCTAGGACTAATCATAATGTTAAAAAAATTTTCTCATCATTGGGGGGAAAAGAAGAGAGGAAGCTATTTTTTTTTTTTGTTAGTCTGAATCAGGCTTTCGTAAATTAAACCGTGAGGTGTCGATGTATAAAGTTGGGATGCCTGTATTGTTCTTATGTAAAAAATTCGAAACTGCAGGGCTGGTACTTTATATAGAAATAAATTGATTAGGAATTGAGTGTATGTTGTACAGTATCTTTGATGTACTTTTTTTTTTCAAATCATTGGAAGCCACAATCTATTATTCAATAATATAAATTTTATTTAAAGAATGTTGATGAACACTCATTTTATAAAGAAGGAGATGAATTAAACAGGTTTAAAAACTGTTGTCACAGACCCCATGTGAAGTTATATGGAACTTTAAATTCCAACAATTCAACCAGATCAGAAGATTATTCCAAATTAGATACCTTTTCCAGAGAATTTAAATTCCTTGGAATTCTAATTGATTTCTAGAAGATAAAAATAAAGTTTAATAAGAATGCTGTTTTAAAAAAAAATTGCCTATGTAACAACCAGATTCTATGATAAACTATTAGATACCTACAGTATATTTTAAAAAAAATCTAAACATGTTCTAACCACCAAGTGGGGCACTCAGGTGATTTTAAATATCCATTTGTATTTAATAATAAAATGATAGAATGATCTGAATTTTCAGGGTTCTCATTTAGTTTTTAATGAATGAATTTTATTTCTGCATAAAAGTGATGTGGCAAATCATTTGAAGCATATAAAATTGCTTTATCTTGAGATTCTAGGTAAATATTTTTTATACAATTGCTTTAATTAATTCAACTGACGTTAAAGCTTATAACCAGTTTTAACCAAATTTAAATTTCATCATAAAAACTTAGCAGCTTTTTAATAGTGAGTACAGCAAATGTTTATAGCTGTCAAAGGATTATGCGGTATACTAGATGTATTTGCTAGACTATCTCTATGGTTCAAGTTTGTAAAAAAAATACTAATAGAAAAATTAACTGATAAATTAGTAATTCTAATTAAGCTTGAAATCAGTGCTTAAAATTTACTTGATTAAATATGGAAGAATATTGATAATTATTTAATAAATTTAAAGCAAGTATGTTTTTTTTGTTTTTTTAGGGGAGTGGGAAAATGAATCTCATTAAATTTTATTCCTTGTTAAATTGAAATTTAAAAACCAATATTGAATAGTGGTACCATCTATATTTATATGATTTGGCCTATTAGATTAAAAACAATGCTTTGACTCTTAAGGGAACACAAAAACCAAAATCTACTTTAAATAATGCACAAAAAGACTAGCATAATTTATATAGCAAACAAAATGTATAATTCGTGAACACAAAATACAATTTATTCCATCATTTCCTTGTTTTTTTTTAATGATATCCTTAATATCAAAAAATGAACTGGTGTCAAAAATTAAATAACAAACGAGGTGTTTTTGTTTTATTTCTCTAAAATATGTTGCATCCAATAATTTTCCATTTAAAATATCGAATCTTGATATATATTTTTCTTTCAAATTGTTTAAATTTAATACTTTTGTTATGTAGTATTAGTAAATACAAAATTGTTCATAGGGTATTAAAAGCAGTCTTAATTATTACAGGTTTTGTATAAGACTAAAATTGTGACGTGTTAAATTGTCAAGTTAACCTCATTTATTTTTTTTTGATTTGCATCTACCATGCAAATCAAAATCTTATACATAAAAGATAGTAAATGATAAGTAAAAAAACAACAAAAAAACTATTATGAAGCATTAAACTAAGACATTGGGAAGTAGGGAAAGCCTAGACAAGTTGGCAAACTTGAAACCAGCTAGAACTTTCTCACCTTTAGTATATGTTATGAATACCAATAAATTTAAAATAAATAACCAAATAAAATTCCAATTTCCCTAGATTTTAATTTTAATCCAATATCTTTCTCAGTTGATCTTGCGACTTTTCTAAATATTCTTAACGATTTTGAAAATAAGATAATATATAGCCCTTTAATCTGGAAATTGATTACGGCATGAGAAAATTAATTACAAGTTGAAAAAAAAAAGTCTTCTATTTTGTTTAATCAATCTCTCATGCAAATATTGCAATTTAATAATGATGGAAGCTCCTTTAGGTGTACATTTGCATCTGATGGTTAAAATATAAACAATAAGTTGTATATGTTATCCAACTGTGAGTTAATAGCCACATCTCTTTAAATTTGCATCTGGCTGTCAATGTACTGTAGATCTAACAGTCCTGAAACTAGATTTGGCTGATTGAATACTAAATTACTTTTTACAAAGCTCATTAAGCATAATGTCCATTGTTACAGTCTAAGGCTTATTAAATTTGTTAGTTGAGTCCTTGTTTGTCCTAATCACAATATATCCTGTTTTCTTATCTTGTTTGATCATTTTCATTGATTATGAATTATGTTCTTGTTTGTTGATGATTTTTAAATCAAGCTTAAACTCGTCTTCTGTACGTGAACTAATAATTACACATTCATTGTTCATGTGGCATTGTCGCATATTAGTGTTGGCAACAAATTGAAAAATACATTTACTGCATTGAGATTAGATCAAATTTTAATGATGATTTTTTTTTAAGTTTATAATATTAATAAGTATCAGATATAATATATCTAATAAGTAATACAGCATATAAATTAATAAATATGCACAAATTCTAATTTTTTTTTTTATGATGAATAAATTCATCAGCATAAACGTTGAAATAAATACATTTGGATATGTGTGCCTATTGTTATGGCTTTTTTAAAAGGGAACAATTATCTTTGGATGTTTATCATAAATTATTTAATATCAAAATAGCTTTTAAAATTATTATTGTGGATTAGATTTAGGGCTAAAATAACCATTGTGTAACATGCAACTTAAACTACTCAAAATGGAAGACAAAATAAGCAATTAAAAAAAAAAACTACTCTGGCTTTATCCTCTAAGTTGTCAGACCAATGATTGTGACCATTTGGAAACATAGTAACTTAAAAAAACAAATTTCACCGTATGCTTTAGTTTTCAGCTGTTCTATATTAATTATTAAATGATAGTTTTTAAATCACATTGAAATTAAATAAATTATTAATTTATGGAAATTCATTTATAAACAAATCCACAAGTGACTTATTGTTAAAATTAATATATTGTAGTTGTGAATGTTTTCCTCTTCACATTAGACAACCACCTTCCCACATGCCTTTTCCTTACACCTACAGTACATCTGTTCACATGTGTGTGTATTTCACTATTTAACATTTTTTTTAAAAATCTGATTTTAATTTCAGCAATATAATTTTTTCAATTTAATAGTATGGAGCGTATGAAAATGTTTTCATCAGGTTTAGGGTACCATCATTCTGATTTGCCAATATAATATTTTTTTTAAATCCTATCAGTTGATTATGATTACAAGGTTACAGCATCTGTGTGGAATTTGTTTTCAAAATATGAATGAAAGAAAATATTTTGCAAAATTCTGTGTTGTATGATAATTTGGAAACATCTTTGGGAAAGCATTTAAAAAGTAAATGAAAATCTTTACATAAATTATTTTCTCATCCAAATTTTTATTACAGTCTTAATAATTTTACAGCTTTAGCATGGTTTACTTATCTATTTTTTTTATCGTATGGGGAGACATTTTAAATTTGTTTGTGTGGAGTAATCGTACTACTTATAAAATTTAAAAATTTTTAAATTGGTTTACAAATCTTCAGCTTGATCAATAAGCCTTCATAAAAACCTAATACATAACTCTCCATTGCACACCCTATAGTTGATCCTTAGACTACTAAATGCATATGCCTACATTTTATTTTCAGCTAATTATATATACTGTAAAATTTTTTTTTTTTTTTAAAAAACAATAACATAGTCTTTGTTTTAATTGTAATACTTAAAATAAATCAAATCTAGCCATGATTTTCCTTTAAGTTAAACCCAGGGGTTACAAAATTTTGAGATCAATACTATTTGGCCTCAGTGGACCAAAACCCATTAAAAAAAAAAGGTACCCATTAAAGTTGATAATAATATAAAAATTGTGCAATGAAATGTAAAATTATTAGAAATAAAATACAGTATATACAATAGTAGAATAATATTTACAAATAAAAATAAGAAAATAAATTACTTTGTATAAGTTGTTTAAAATTTTGAAGGTTTCTGTGCAATCATCCATAAAATGTGCAAGATTACAAATTGACATTCCTTTTAAACAATTTTCTAATTGCTGAATCATTAATATTTTTTTTTTAATTGGAGTGAAGGATCTAACACATTTACAGATATACTAACTGTATATCGTGGGCATACTGGTAAAACACATTGTCAAAAATAACTACTTTTCAACAACTTCAATTTTACTGGTACTTACCAAGCTCTGTAATTAGCCTTGATACAAGATATTTATGGAATATACAGTATTACTGAGGGGTTATCATTACCTGTCAATATATCATTCAAAACCTTATAATATAACCAACTAAATCTCTTAATGTGTTTTACTAGATTTGAAAACAACATTAGAGACTTAAAATGCGAACAAAATTTTCCTGAAGTAAAATATATGACTTAGTGAATATTACCTGTTCAAAGAAGACATATTTTGAAACAGTTTAGCACTAATAACTGAAAAGTTTGTAGGAGGCTGCCACTAGACCCTAGTGTTTTAAACTAGCCACATAATCTAAATGGAAAAATCACGAATCGGAACTTGACATAATAGTACCTGGTTTTTGCTCGATAAATGAGCTACAAGAAATGTGCATTCTTGCTTAACATGATAATTTTTTTTACTATATCTAACATTTGTATTGCCACCCGATGGGCAAATATAAACATAACTTAAGAACTATTTCTGTATACTATTAATAGCCATATCGACTGCACAATAATGGGAGGAAAAACTGTAGGATATATATTCCAGTTTCAATTATGAAAACTATAAAATTTACTATTCAGGAGGCAATAATTTTTACATGGTATTGCTTTCATTGTAGATATAAACTCAGTCAACATGTCACCTCATTTCTTCCAATCTCAGAAAGGCTTGCCACATTGGAACTGTCTGGAACAATCCCTGTCTGTACACCAAGGTTTCTGATGAGGCTAAAGAAAAGGCTCAATTGATGTAGCTGGTCAGTCTCAATAGTTGCTGGAGGCTCAAATTAGGTTCAGTCAAGTTAGATAGGAAAATATTTTGTATCGTTAGATGCAGTAACATGAATATTAATGCCTAATTTGCTAATTCTTGCTGATTACAGTAGAATGAGAATATGCAGCAAACAGCTCCGACACAAACATCAGTTTAATTGAATGTCAAACAATGGGATACATAAAAATAAGATGTACTATTTTTTAGTATTGCCCATTCTCCCCATTTCTGTAGCTTAGTACAAAATATCAAGGTAATATGTGGGCTTCATAACAGAAAACTGAAATTAAAATTACTGAAAAACTACACAAGAAGGCTGTCACAAGACCTAATATCCCACTTTTGAGGGATCCACATGTCGGCAAGACTTGAAATTAACTTATTAATATACAACAAGACAAACAGAATTATTCAGAAAAACTTTGGTTTAGAATAACAGAAAGCCTTATTGAGACTTTCCATCAAAAAAAAGAAATGAAATCTCGGATAAAAGAGGATACATTAATGTTAGTGGAGCCAAGAAGGCAGGTAATAACATTTAAAAACACCTACTGTATATCTGAGCTAAACCGTGAAACAAAACAATTAAAAAATTGGACAAGAATGTATGGTGGAACAAAATGGGAAATGACAAGTAAGAAATGATTAAGAAACACGATTATTGCCTTCTGTTTAATCTTTTGAATCATGCTCATGTAATTTTTGTTAAAGAGTCGATAGGAAAGGTTACAAAACTAAAGAAGGTCAAATGAATTATCAGCAGATAATTTTAATCCGCTTTTAAACTGCACTTTGCATGCCAACCGAATGCTTTTCAATTGTGCACAGATTAGATAGAATCCTCTATAAACTCTACCCGTCTAATCTTGAAGGGGTAAAACTGTTTCTGCAAAATTTGAAAAACAATCGCTGGGGATGAGATTTCAGGAGAGGTATTAAAAACAATTAATGAAATCATAATTGAGTATCTTAAGAGACTTTTCATGCAAGTCTGGCTAGAGGAGACCAATTCCCAAGACAAAAAGATTTCTAATTATTCCACTATTAAAGAAAGGAGATAAATGGACTGCAGTAATTAATGAGGAATAAGTCTTTTGATAGTTGTTGACAAACCATCTGTCCATCATATTTCTGAATTAAATTGCTAGGAGTCATGGGAAAGTTTCCATCTAAATAAAACCTACAATACATTGATAAAAAATTTTATGCTTTGGTAGACACATGACACGTCTGAGGTGCAGTAAAGATACAAAAATGATATTCATTGATTACGGTGCTGCATGGTTGACAGCGTTGATAGAGATTGCTTATGTAAGGTTTTCGCAGCAGACAGTACTTCCAACTTGCTGAACATTGAGAAAACTTTTATAGCTATTCAACAAACATAAATATGCCGTATAACAACAGACTATATTCCACTGAAGTTTTCCCTGGTCTACTGTTACTTTTTTTTAATATTTTGTTTCCCTATGAGTTTTGAGAATTTTAATTAAAAAACAAGTACCAATTACACTATCTTAATAAATCTTTATAATCTATTGGCAATCTATTCCAAAATGTAAAAAAAAATATTAGAAAAATTCAAACCAGCCTATATTCCTATAGTTACAACTAAACAATACCTAAACCATCCATAAAATCAACTAACCTTTGCTTAAAAGATTCAACTGATTTAGCTTCTACAACTTTTTCCTGGTAAACCCTTCCAAAATGATACAACTCAATTTGGAAAAAAACTTGGTGGAATAATAGTCTAGATCTATTAACGCATAACTTGAATGTACAGTATGTCCTACAGTATATTCATTAAATTTAAAAAATTTGTCATAAGAGATTACTGCCATACCATTAATTATTTTGAAAACATGAATCATATTTCCCCTAGCCTTCGCTTTTTTAAAAAGTGTAACAATGTTATTAGTCTGTTCGAACGTGATAATCTACCAATACTAAATATTACTTAGTAGCTCTTCTGTACTTTCTTCAATAAATTTATATCTTTATTAAAGTATTGAGACCACATTTGAACACAATGCTCCAATTATGATGATTTACAGTATTTAAGGATAAATTATGAGGCTACATATGTGGAGAATATGGACACAAGTGAAAACCATGACAACTGTGAACAATAAAAAATTTTTAAACAATCTGTTTAACTTGGTTAGCGAAAGTGACAGTAAAACAAATACTGTATTAAAACCGAGTTTGACATTTATTTTGACAATGTTCCAGTGCCATATAACGAGAGCCCATTGAAATGGTGGTGTCTTAACAATAAATGATTTTCAATACTGCCCACTCTGACAAATTTTCTTTCGTGCCAGCTACTTCTGCTTCGAAGCATTTGTTTTCCGCAGCTGAAAACATTACAAAAAAAAAAAAACCGATCATCTCTTCCTGAAAATTGTAGAAAAAAATTTTTTTTTGTTCACCATAATAATATGAAGTAGCCTATATTGAAAGTGATTTGTTTATTCTGTAAATTGAATTATAATTTGGAAATTAGTATTTTTAACTTTTTTCTCTTTCTGTGAATTTAAAATGTAATGTTTAATATAAATTAATTTATATTAGTAATTAGTTCAATTTATCATCATTTGAAATAAATATTGTAAAAAAAATAAATTAAAAAATACATATTTTTCTTATAATCATTTGCGGACCCCTTTCTTATGCCCCACGGACCACAGGTTAAGATATGCTGTTCTAGACTATTAAGAAACCTTTCATTTNAAATAAATATTGTAAAAAAAATAAATTAAAAAATACATATTTTTCTTATAATCATTTGCGGACCCCTTTCTTATGCCCCACGGACCACAGGTTAATATATGCTGATTTATATTAGTAATTAGTTCAATTTATCATCATTTGAAATAAATATTGTAAAAAAAATAAATTAAAAAATACATATTTTTCTTATAATCATTTGCGGACCCCTTTCTTATGCCCCACGGACCACAGGTTAAGATATGCTGTTCTAGACTATTAAGAAACCTTTCATTTTTTTTTAGAAGTGCTATTTTTCCCCCCCTTCAGTTCATTTAATTTAAATTTCTTTGAATATTATTTCATAATGGAGAAAAAACAAACATGTAAATTATTATCTAGCTTATTATTTAGGGTAACTATTTGGAAATCTGTTATTTTATATATTAGACAGAAAAAGCGTTTACACGTTTTCAAAAATAATGTGTATTTATGCTTTAATATAGTATTGACCGTATACCCACATACTGTATACACTGATTAGAGATCATCTCTCCCATGCTTAATATAAGGGTTTTTTTTTTATTGACAACTACCACGTTGAAGAGAGCATGTGTATTTATGTTAATTTTCGTAATGTATTCTCGTCAATGTGGGGGCATGGCTCAGCTATAAAACTTCCCGAGCTTAGCCTTTTGGTTGTCTCTTCATGCTAGGTACTTCACATTAACATCAGTTACCAGAGAAGAAAATGTGCCATCCTCATCCTTACTGCCTCACTGTATCTATTATTGTTGGGGTGATATAGCATGCCTTCATTTGATGTATCTGATATTTTGGTAAGCCCTGTTTTATACTTTCTTTTGGAATGTATTTGTCTTATTTGAGTCCAAATTGAACTAAAATATTAAAAGATGTTGTGCTTTATTTGAACTTTAAAACTTCTCAAGTGTCTGTGTTCCTTCTTTTTCTTGTAGAGGAGGCTAACGTTAATGCTGTCCGCCGAGACAGTATTAACGTTAACCTCTACAGTATATGTATTATAACGTAGGCCTTAATCAACCTGTCGAGACAGTGTTAACATTAGCCTCTGCTACAAGAAAAAGAAGGAACACGGATTATTGAGAAGTTTTAAAGTACAAATAAAACACAACATCTTTAATGTTTTAACTCAAACCGGACTCAAATAAGACAAATACGTTCCAAAAGAAAGGTAAGTATAAAACAGGACTTGCTGAATATCAGATACATCAAATGCACTCTCTGTAATTATGTATATAGCAGGGCCGGATTTTTTGGGGCCCGAAATTTTTTTAAATTTTTTGAAATTTTTTTTTTCATAACGGCAAAGGCCAATTAAGGA
>PXIH01S0004032.1:14606-28331 GCA_003024985.2 Euperipatoides rowelli | reverse complement strand
ATTTTTCATTTTTATTGTTGAGCTGTAGAAACCAAATTTTCTGAATTCAGTGGAGTGGAAAGGGTTAACCAATTACAATGGAAGCATTAACATGCTTCCATTTCCTACAGCTTTGAATGTGAGCATTTTTTGTTCAGTCGTTCGTTTTAAAAATTTAAATAAATTATATTCAATTTTATATTGTTCTTATTTATAGTTTTATTTTATCCTAAAATGGATATACAGCAAATATAAAGAGGAGGTATGCTGAAATTAATAAACTTATTGATTCATAATAAAATAATTAAAATTAATATTATTAAAATACCTGTTTATATGTCAGTTATTTGGAAAATTGTGCTGAATAGAAATAAAAAGCTTGTAATATTGCTAAAATAACCTAAAAAATAAAAACCTTCTCAAATAAATCTTAACCAGCATTGATATCCAATGTCCAAACGTCCAGGTTTTATTAAATCTCAAAATCTGATAGCCTTAGTCCATATCTAAACTTAAACTTCCACTACCGGTATCACATTTTTAAGTCCCTTCCTCCAATAATTAACATCTACTGGCGGCCGTGTCTCTAATGTAAATATTTAATAATTGTACATTATTTAATCACTAGCTTAATAGTCCGTCAAAAATGACGGGAATTATTTCCCCCCCCCCCACTTCACCCGTTTTCCCCCGTACTTCCAACGAAAAAAAAAAGGGGTGGGCTGCACTATAGACCCAGGGGAGGGCACACACGTGCACAGTAAATTCCCAACACACCCTTTATAAAATCCCATCTGATTGGAACAATAAGAACCCAATCCAACGATTACTTTCAATACCAGACTTGTGGTTCTTCCGACCAATCAAAAACCTCACAGAAAAGTGGTTTTCAAAACCCATCAACAGTGACATCTAGCAGCGTGACAGACTTCCGTTAATGACCAAAGTGACCAAACTTGCTTTTTATTATATTGGATTATAATCATTATTACTCTTCTTTCCTACCATCTAAATATTTAAAAATTTTGTAAATATTGTATATATATTTTTTACTAACTTATATTGTACAAGTAGAGGTAAACCTTGTTTCTGGCTGACTTCCTGTTCCATTTTCTAAGTTAAAGGTATAGATATTTTTTAAAAGTTCATAAAATAAACTAGCTAAACCCACACACAACATCTGTGCCTTCTTCTGTTTACAAAATAAAATTTCAATCTGACATTTTTTGTGCCACATACCAATCCGTGCAGAACATCTGCACCTTCTAACTAAACCCGCGCAGAACATCATATACCATAAGGATTTTATATATTGTCTTGACATTTGAAATAAAGATTTAAAACAAACAATTTTTTTTTTAGTTTCAATACAAATATTTTATTACTTCAAGGAAAAATAACAAAATTGTAAAAAGAAAAGCTTCCTAATATAGGAAAGAAATTAGAAAGTAATCTTTATATTATAAGAGGTTTTAAATTATTGTAATCTAGTTACCTCTAATTTCTGACTAATTATATTGTGCACATTGTTTGATAATTTAAATTACTATCTATTATATATTGCACTGTATAATTAAACAAAATAAAAAAACTGGACATTTATAGAACCTTTATAATTATATTATCAATCAAATGCAGAATTTATATACTGTATACATTTTGAATTGTCTATTATTTTATTTTAACACTTGTTGCAACACACAATATGTATATGGTAAAACATTGTTTTACACAAAACTTGCTCATTAACAATCCTAGGCCTGAATAATCCTTTGAGTCATAAAACTTTCTGGTATAGGTTCTAAATTTTTGATTTTAAAATACATTAATATGGGATTTTTTTTTTATTATTTATTTTGTTACTAATTGCGGTAATTGCTTTTCACAAAATTAAAGATAAACATCTTTTAATGTATAACAGTAAAAAAAGTTTGTTTTTTAAGTAAGAAGGATAGAGGGTGAATATAGAAGGAAAACAGGTTCTTAACCCTTTCCACTCCACAGATTTCAGAGAATTTGGTTTCTATAGCTCCACAATAAAAATGAAAAATTAATTTTTTTTTTTTCATTTTAAATTAAGATTAGTATTCTTTTAATTTATTTATTTTAAAAATCTGTTGGGATATTTAAAGACAAATATATTTTGAGTCTTTGAAACTAAAAAAAAAATAGTAATTGAAGCATATTTGAATATAATATTGATTATGAAATACAAGGAAATGAAAATGGCGATTCAGAACCGACTTTGGAGTGCAACTANTAAATTAAAAATGGCGATTGAGAATCGCCATTGGAGTGAAAAAGGTTAAAGCCCTGCTACATCCACCATTTTATTTTATATTCAACATTATTATATGTTATCGTGAAACATTTTGATAATAACTTTTTTTTCTTCTCTCGACTCATTTATTTTACATTAATGCTAGCAAATAAGCCCGTTACACGGGCATCAACCATTTTTGTGCCCGTAAAAATAAAAAAATTGAATAAGCCCGCTAGATGGCGCTGTTACCGGCTTCATATTCCAGTTAAGATATGATTTTTTAATTTGCACAATATATAAAATAAATTTAAAAAATAACTGCCCATATGGAAAAAATATAAATTAAGGCACTAAACAATGAAATCATGTGGGTTTTTTTTTCAATAGTCATGATTATATGATGGAGGTTTTTTTATTATTATTCTTGTCCATTTAAATTTTTACATAACTTTTTTTTTATTCCAATCATTTAGAATTTGGTTTTATGTATTAAAATTTAAATGAAAAATGTTCAAAATTGGCTAAAATAATAATGTAGTGAACTAGTCCTGAGAATGTCATGCTCTTTGATCGTAAATTATTAAAAAAATAATAATATAAACAGTGAAATAAAAATTTGATTTTTTAGTATAACACTCTTGAGTAAATATCTAATATGAGTCCGACATATATACAGTAAATAATTTAAAATGAAGCGCATAAATATTTCTGTCATAACATTTTAAATATATACTGTAATGCAACATAATTAAATTATGTATACTCTATTTTAAAAATCTAAATCATCTAAATTAATCCATAAACTTACTGTATATATTTTAAATATAGCATAGAATAACATGGTTGTTGTCACAAGCAATAGCAACCTAAATGTATATCACACTCTGGCGTAGAAGATTGAAAGTAATGATTAAATTTCCATTTTTTTTACAGAATTAAGGACCCAAAAATCTTAAAATTCACAATTTAAAATGTTAATATTGTAACCATTTTTGAAGAATTTTGCTTAACTTTAATACGTGAGATATATTTTGTATTACCTTTATTTCTTTATTAATCAAACAAATTTTCGTCAATTAAAATTAAGACATGTTATCTATTTTGTTCGAAAGCACTATCAGATTTGTCTCTAAATTATGCGGTATAACGACAAAACAAATAACATTATCAAAATAACAGAATTTTATTAACATTTTAAAATTTCATAAATATATATTTCTGACCATTTACTGTATATTTTTAAATTTTTTATCTAAATTCATCATTACATCAATATACATTTTAGCCAGTCTTTATACTTAAGGTCCTATAACAACTAAATATTTTATTCTGGGGATATTAATTATGTATGGTTAAATGTAATACAAGTCTTTGCTTTCTTAAAATGAATATTAGGGATAATTTTGGCCTATAATTCCAATTTCAACATACTCTTTGATGAGGATAATCAGTGGCAAGTCTAGACTTATTGGGGCCTGAAGCTATATTTTTAAGGAAGTCTTCCAGAAATATTAAAAGTATTCATGATTGATATGTTTCAACATGCGCATGAAATAAAGTTATTGCAGCTTGTAAATCCCAACGAAGCTACCGCTTTTTCAGCAAGTACCAATGCTTCCAAGATAATAATATACCATACTAGTAGTGTGCTCTAAGTCACCACTGCAGTGCTTTTAACAATATTTTGATCTATGTCAGCTTCCACTGCATCTCTGAAGTGAGCAACACAGGGATTGTTGGACCCAGCAACACTACCAGTAGACAGGGCCCCACATCCTAATCGATAAGCTTTTTTTTTTTTTGGCTGTTATGTAATAACTATGCAGTTGGTTATACACACCTTTCCCCTGGCTTGGGCCCTGGGAATACAGCCCCAACCAACACCCCTCTTGAGGGGGACTGCCTGTAAGTCACTTCTGTTGTGGAGGCCCAAGGATTAAGCTTCATTAGTTTAATGGTAGCCTCATTCCTGAGGTTCATAGAATATAGTTAACCAGTCCAAATATAGAAACCTCACTTCTAATGAAGATTTTTTTCTAAAAACTGTTGCTTATTTGCATCAGAAACAGGGTACAAGTATAAAAAATTAAGATAAATTTTTTCTAAAAAAAATTAATTTGTTCTTATAAAAATGTCAGGAATTTTATAAAACTAATTAATTTTTTTAAAAAAGATTTTCCCTCACCACAATTTTTTTATATTTATACAATGTTTATACAAATGCAATAACAGAAATGTTTGGCGATACATGAGTGAGAACCTCCACCTCGGAGAACGCACTGAATAATAATGATGATGCAATGTTTATTATGCAAATTAGTAACAGTTTTCAGACAAATAATTTGCCCAGAGAAACAAGATTTTAAAATTTAGTGTCCTTAAAACATCTTTAGCATTGCAATATTACTACTACTGTAGAACAGGGTTTGTCCTTCATGAGGCAATGTGGCCAAACAAGATAAAAATATAATATTGGAAATAATAAAAAATCAAATTTATCTACAGTATAAATTTTCTTACCATATAAGGAAATTTTATTCCAAATCATGGACATTTGATATGCAGTATATACTGTACACTGTACTGCATTTTACCATACAAAACAACAAATTTTCCATCAAATCTAGTATCTTTATTACATATTAGCGAAAGAAGTCATCTAGTGGCACAAATAAGTTTTAAAATAATCTCAGGCTATTACTGGAGTAAATGGAGTAATAGTTTGCTATACAGTTACCCAACAATTTTCGGAGCTCTTTTATCTTAAATTTTAAACTGCTTTAAAATTGTATCTCAGGCTATTACTGAAGTAAATGGAGCAAGAGTTTGCTATATCGTTGGCCAGCAAACTTTGGAGCTCCTTGATCTTAAATTTCATCCCCAGGGCGAAAAGTCATAAAGAGTCAAAAATAGCATGTCGGATTTGCTTTAGCAGGGCATTCAAGTAAATCAAGCATCATTGTTTTAGGATGAGTGGTTGAGGAGTAGCGGACCTTATCAAGACATTTCTTCTTTAACCGTATATAGATGTGGTACATTTACATTGCAAATTTTAACTTTTATTTTTACACAATCGTCTTTACACAATGTAGTTAATGAACCAATATTTTGGGAACAACCAGCAAAATGTTAGTAACTGAACAATTGATTATGAGAATATTATTTCAAGAGGCAAAATTAGTTTTAAACGGTTTTATCATCACTCCCTGAGAATTGAAAAAGAAGTAATTCTATCCCATATTTATCCAAATTCAGTCTTTTTAATAGAACTTATTAGGATCATAATTTTAATTCCCAAATTTGTAAAAGTATCGGGCTGATTTAATTCTATATAAAATTAAAATCTTAGAGAAAATGTTTTATATGTGGATTATTCAGCATAATATTACGGTAATATGACATTTTACACAAAGTTCCTGAGTGAATCTAAAATAGTATTGGCCTTTTTTTATTAAATTAAAATAATGGGTCAAATATACTAAGAAAAAAGTCACTTCATTTTTTGTTATATATCACTTTTCAACTCGTTTTCCTTTATGATGTAGCCCCAAACTTACAGATAAATGATCTGAAAAACCCACACCGAAGCGAAAGAATGATTTCACACCTATCTACAAATTATCAATCCTTTATTCTTAAATTAAAAAAAAAAAAATCTGCTAATTTATTGGTCAATTTTTGATGGTTAAACGTTTTATAGGCAATTATATAATCAATTAATGACAATTTAAAATAATTTTTCTAACATCCCCTACTACATCTAAATGCTAGCATATAGACATAAAGTCCCCCCCCCCCTCTTAATTTATTAACAAGTTTAGGACAATATATTAAAATTGTATACATAATATAGTGATTAAAATTTAAATGTAATGTAAAATAAATGAGGTAAATTAAAGTTTTCAAGCATTAATAAGTTTTTAAATTGACTAAATAATTTATTTTGAAATATTCAAATCTCTGTGAGTTCTATTAGAGCCCCCGTGTCCAAAAAATGAAAGTCGTACCTGTGTAACCAAAACACCATTTTTATGTTTAAAGGAAAATAATTGACTCATTACCTATATTTCTTTCCAAACTAGATTGATGTCAGATCAAAATATCACATGACCATGCTTCTAGCAGACCTTGCAAAAAATAGCATACAGAGTAATCTCATCGTTTAATTAAGGTTTGAAGAATATGTTTTCTAAAAAATTTATTACACAATGCTAGCCTAGATATGGATGCCCTACTTAAAAAAATGTTTAAAAAATATAAATAACCTTTTTTTTTTTACTTTAATACATTAGAATTTCATAGTGATGACTACCATACTTTATGTAAATGAACTGAAATTTTGTAAATTGTCTTTACTATGTGTCCAATAAAATTCAAGCAGTTTACTGGTGTTGGCATAAGGGAATGTTATACTGGACTTAGTATTAGAGAAATTTAACAACGAAATGTGCATAATCTTCTATTAGGTAGAATTTATCCAGAAGGCTTCAACCAAGGAAAGCAACAATTACAATGGGCATGGCCTTACGTCTGCTTTGTCTCTTTTCTAGTTACTGCATTATTTTATTCAATAATTCTTTTATGTTTACAAAACTTGTAAAATTTAATTATTGCTGTACAAGTTCAAAGATTTTATTTTTTAATTGCTGGCAAATACTATATATTTATATTGTATAGTGTGTACCAAAATATTTGTGCCTACTGTAACCTTGTGGCGATCAGATGACAAGATTTCATCTTTGTAAGTTACTTCATTTATTTATTTTTTACACAGAGTCCTTTTTATTAATCCCAAATAGTCCCAGAGTAAATGTAATTTGCTTAATTAAAGTTTGAATGTGTTTTCTAAAGAGTTTTGAATGTTTGATAAAATTTTTGTAGTTGTCTGTAAGCCTTAACTAAATAACGGTGAACTAGATAATGCTTAACCCACACACCAGCGATCAACCTATTCCAAGCATATTTCCAGGTTTCACATAATATAGCTGTCATGCTCAAAATGCTATAAAATTATGACAAACTTAATAGATTAAATTTTTTTTTTTGCAGTTTTAAAGCTAAATAATTATATACAGTATATTTTTAAAAAATATTTAATATATACAGTATTTTGGATGTTTACAAAAAAATATTTTTTTTTTCGGTGTGGCTTTTTCAGAACGTTTATCTGTGTAAATGTATGTTAATGAGTTGAACATCATCAAAATTGGTATTCAAATCGAGCACTTCTATACTTTGGGTAAAAAAAAATACACAAATAAGTCAAACCATGAGTGCAATAGTTTAAGTTGATTGTCCAGCCTGTAATGAGAAATATTTTTTTTTCTATTTGTAATTTGAGAAAATTGCATCATTAAATTCAATCGCTGAAACATGATATGGAGAATTCTTAACTTTAGAAAAATAGATGAAATGGCAATGACTGTAATATTAACGTTGAGCAGTCCACCCAATTTCTGGTAAAAAAGTTTACCCTGCACTGAAGTAAAAGGATTAAGCATTATTTCATTTTTTTTTAATAAGCTAAAGGCTGAACAAAATAATATTTAAATGAATAAATTAAATACCTAAAACATGCACCTGAAAATAATCTGCTACACCTATCAAATCTTTTTCAGTTCATATTACATTCTAACAAAAATGTATTAAATTTGTCATATCTGTGCCGAATATAAGCACGCAAATTTAAAAGTAGAAAAATTTGTATATTATTTTAAAAAATGTAAGATTTAGATAATATAAAAGTGCTATGAACAATAGCTAATATTTGACAAAAATGCCAATAGAAATGCTTCCCACAACTACCTTCATATTCAGGAATTTTAAGTAAATATAATATTTTTACTTTTTATCATAACTTCTGATATCTTAGGGTAGGTACACCTAATTGAAAATTTATTATTTTAGGGATAATTAAATTTTTAAAGTTACTCCACCTTGAATACACGACACTGTATATAATATACAGTATACCATAATACTAACAGTGTGTATGTGTATATACTACATACATATACAGTATATTTATACTGTATATGAGAATTTTATTTATTTCCCTTGTGACCCACTGGCCAATCAGCCTATCCATGTCTGGAGGAAAAATTCCCCAGTCTTTTAGACTTGATCACTTCTATACTTTGAAAAAGGTCCTCACATGATTACGATGGTGACATTTTAATTGATCAGCCATTGATCTCTGATGAAAAACAACATTTATTTAATATACAATATAAATATATAAAATATTGCAACTTTTAAATCTTTAATTGTAGCATATTCTGACAAAAGTAATATATTTTTTTGGTCAAATTCCATATATGCAATTCTTTATAAAATGCATAATCAATTTGTTACAGCCAAACAAAATCATTCTTCACTCTCAAATTCCGAATCAGAAAAGCTAATTTCTTTTAAATAATTTTCCAATTTAAGATTGAGTTGTCTTTAAACTTATAAGCAGAAACTTTTCTTTTTCATGATTGTTTTGTTAATAAGAACAGTGACGTCATCGGTGGAATAATTTCATGTATTTAGTTGCTAATGAAAACCCTTATTTTATGACTGTAAAAAAATAAAGTGTTCCCCAGTAAATACTGTAAATATTCACGCCTGTTTAAACTCATATCCCAGCCGACGTAAAAACAATTCAGATGTGATATACCAGTCAAGAGCTACAAGTTATTTAACTCAAAACAAAATTAAAGAAATAATCCTGTTAGGATGGAAAAGGACTTAAACTGGAATTGCCATAACGTACTTCATATAAAACTTGATGAAGTTTTAATTTAGCAAGTTCTTTAATTTTTGGGTCTTTCATTTCTTTAAGTTGACTTGTTATATATTTTCCAAAAATGACGTCGGCATCTTCACCGACAGGGTTCGGTTGTGATTTACAATTATTGAGAATTCCCCATGCTTTCTCAAGCATTTCATCATTTTCAATATCCTTTCTTTTGGTAATTGTTTTTGTTTGTATAGTTGTTACAGGTGGAGGTGGTTCAAAATTGTTAGACTCTAGCTTTATATCTGCACTTTCAAAAGACAGTTCCTGAATATCATTATCTACAGAATAATTCTGTAAAAATAAAAAAATAAAAAAACATTATTGACATGTAGTAAATGAGTTTATTAAAAAGTGAAAATAGTAAAAATAAATAATTTAATAGTTTCATATAATTTCAACTATTAATAATTAGTAAAATAAAATTACAAGTTACAACATAAAGCAAAGAAAATATTCAAAAGGATAATGGGGGGGGGGGGATGGGTTAAAGATGATGATAAATGAAAGTAAACAAAATGATTTTATTTTCACACAAATAATTAATAACTTATTTTTATTTAACATAAGAATGCTTTGAACCCTCCCAAGGAATTAGGTGTGAGGAAATCATATTGAAAAACAAATGAATACACAGAGAATTAAAATATCTTGTTTATTGCCACAGACTATAGAATTGTAGTCCAATATTGGTAGACATATTAAAATTAATTTTCACATAAAACTAATTGTTTATTCCAATAAAATATAATTCTGTCTCATGATTTACAAAATAAAGCCTATTCATCCAATAGGGGGCTTTAAAAGATCTTTGGTCAAGTACTAAATAAAATAAATAAGAAAACAAAATAAACAATGTGAAAACATTAAGAATTTATAAAACAAATTAAGAGATAATAAAGACAACTCTCAATAGCAATCAATGAAAGTACAAAACTAATTCAAGTATTTTTGTTTTGGGAGGGGGGGGGGATTTCTCATATTATAATACATTTTACTCGATATTTTATACTTTGTTAATGGCATTCCATTATTCTTTTTTTTTCATTACTTTTTATTTACCATAGAACATATAAATTAGAAAGGAAAAAAAATTACATTAAAATAATAAAATATACAGTACCGGTAACCAAAAAATTAAACATACTGTAGCTAGTAGACCCCCAAGAAATCATCAATACTATTATAAAAAACTCAAATAAAGCCTTTTTAAATTTACAGGTATTATGAATATCTCTTATTTCACTAGGCAGGTGGTTAAAGTGTAAATAACCTGCATAAGATGGCTTTCTTTTATATAGGGTTAACTTATGTTGCTTATGTTTTAAATGAATACCACCTCTTAGGTTATTGCCATGATCAATCTTTTCATTTACACATTTTTTTTAGCAAACATGATAACATAGTAAATATAGATAGCTATAAAAGTCAATAAGTTTAATTTTTTAAAAGCACTCCTACATGATACTCTATCTCAGTGCTCTCTTCTGTAATTTTAGAACCCTATTAATATATGAACAATTAGCACCTCCAAAAAAAATTACACCATATGAGAGGTGAGAGTAAATAAGAGAGAAATAAACAGATCTGAGCACACCTAGATCACTACTTTCCTTCAGATTATTTTGTATAAAAGTATCTGACTTTTTCTACATGTGGAAATAAATAAATAAATGTGACTATAATACGTATTTAAAGTAAGCTGCCTAAAGCGCTTTAGGATGACCAAACATCTAGTAGGCCTCAAGGGTGTCCACAGGGGGTGATGCAAGGGGGGCAGCTGCACCCTGGAAAAATGAGATCAACTAAAAATATAGGTATTTAATATAAAGTTATCAATCTTTAATAATATTACAAGTGTGAGTTATCGATTACTGGTTATCAAAATGTCCATACAATAAAAAAAAAGCTTATCAAACTATTTATAATGAAAAATATAGATCCTTTGACTTTTTTCTTTAAAACCAAAAAAAAAAGCTTATCAAAATATTTACAATCAAAATCAAAATTTTTCGCCCCCCTGAAATTTTTTCTGCAGGCTTCTTTGGTAGGTTTACTGCTAACAAGTGCTCTTAAAATAGAGCTTCAACAGTAGACTAATGTTATGCAAATTTTGCAGCCTAGGCATAAACAAATCTATAAGGGGGGAAGGGGTTTGAAGAGAATTAAAAATTAAAAAGCAATAGGGCAATGGCAAAAAAAAAAAAATCTATAAAATTTTAATTTTTAATTTTAAAGCTATTAATTGAGTAGCCTATTATATTATATGGATTTGTTGTACATATGATAAAGCAATAGTTGTAGAATGTTTTGTACCTCTCTTCGGAAAAATAAAAAAAAAAAAGACTTTCACAATCAATGTCCTTTTTCTCTAGATCACCCTCCCAACGATTAACTCAACTCAACTATAGCCTACAGTAGTTTTTAACTTTTTTTTTTATGATTTTGCTATTTTTTTTTTCAACTTGGTTGTTAAAATATATTAGTAAACCTAATCAACATGTTTGTTTATTTTAGGAAATGGATTTACCAGAAATGCCTTGGTTTTTCTAGATGCCATATGGTCTCTCAGGAATTCAAGAGAAGAGAAATAGGGCCATTTAGAAATATAAGTGGATCCACCTTTTCCACTCCGTTCACTCTCCCTAATCTTGGCAAGTTCTTTTGAAAAATAAGTTCTTAAATTATTGATTTTGGACCTTACTTCCATTTCTGAAATATAAAGGAAGCTGGATTAGAAATCATTTAATCAATATTAATTAAGGCAAGCATATTATTTTTTCATATAAAAATACATTTTTAAATTTGTACAGATATTGTAGTTTGCCTTAAAAAAAACTCTTTTTGAAAATTTGCGACAAAATTTCATAAAAAAAAGACAACTACAGTCATAATCAGTAAAACTGCTAATAAATAATAAAATAACCTACTGACCAGTAATTCCAGACGAATGGCTCATCCGTTTAAGCGCTAACTGTCTTTGTACTTTACTTTTATACTCTTTGGATAAAGTATCCCATAAAGCTTTCTCTTTATTCCACTCAAATATAAATTTTTCCGTAAAATTACAATGACTAAAATACCAATGAAAATCTTGGCTATCCGCCATTTTTAAAGCTTAACCAATCACCAATGGCAGCAAATGATTTAAAGGTTTACTACAAGGTGGCGCGAATAGCTGTCAATCAAAAATGAAAATTTATTGAGTAGGATGAGTAGGATGATGAAACTAGAGAGAGAGAGATAAAAAATATACAGTAATATAGGCTACAGTATATAAAAAATTCGTAAAAATGTGAATAAAGGGTTTTATATTCGATCACCAATCAAACAGGCGCAGATTTGGGGATACGAGTGCTTCCATCAGTAAAAAAAAAATTTATTACTAATATTTCACTTTTTTTTTTTTTTTAATTTTTTTTTTCTACCTTGGGTTTTGTCAAGATTTGTCTGTTGGCATGACCTCACGACCAATCTGCAGACATATTTCACTTTTTGTTTTGTCCTTTCAATTTTTTGTTAATCTAATGGTGCTTGAATGGGCTTTTTTTTTTTTAACATTGCATTTCAATACTACAAAAATTACATTTAATTATAACATATCAAAATTTTACAAAAAAAGTAGCAGTGTCAATAGTTTGAACATTAAACAAATTCAGTTCACATAAACAAGATCAAAAACAATATCAATCAATTCAATCATTGAATAATACAATACTTAACCCAAATCAAACATCATTAAATCTTTATATCTATATCCTAATTAAAATTAATTATTATTATTGCAACAAAGGTACAAAATAAAAATTATATAATGACAATTATAACCTAAAATATTATTTCTAAATTTTTCAAAATATTAAAATACAAACTCATTAAACAAATATCCTTTATGGCTATTGTCTCGTCTTAAACTTTGATCCAACTTATATCTTAACCCATTTCAGAGTTCGAAATTTTCAAAGTAATTATTATTGTTTTAATAATACACAAAATTAATACTCATATTATTCTACCTTAACAAAAATCACTGATCAAATCATTATTATGCCTCTCAATTAATATGTCATTCATATTTTTAAATTAAACTCTAACTTAAAGAACTTTTATCATAATTAAAACAAAAAATAAAAAAAAATAAAGATCTCTTACAATCACTAATATAACATCAATTTTATCTTCAGTTCTTTCAAACAATAGAAATATAAACTTTTTAAGCCAATATTATAGGCTACTCAAATATTTTGGTTTCCTAAAAATCTGGATCTAATCTTAACATGATAAAATTCAAAACAACATAATTTTACGTTAATAATAACTCTATAATCACAAATTTCTCAAAATATCCCAATCTGAAAAAATCCAGTTCTTCTATTGTGATTCTATAATCGTTATGAAGAAAAATAAATGCTTTGAAAAAAAAAAAAAAAGGCGAAGGTGTATCTGAGGATAAAACTGAGGTCTGTATCCCATTTCGTTAAAGTGCAGCATCAATTTAAGAAATGCATTATGCCTTAAAACCTGACATTGGAGTTCAAAATTTTTAAAACCCAAACCTCCCCCCACCCCCAGGGCCACCCATAGATTATTTGGGGCCCCTTGCACTGAGTAGCTCATGGTAGATTAGTAGCTAAAATTAAAAGTAAAGGTATTTTTGGAAATGTATTAAATTGGATTAAAAATTGGTTAAGTGAAAGAAAAC
>PXIH01S0004031.1:0-12894 GCA_003024985.2 Euperipatoides rowelli | reverse complement strand
CCCCCCCCCCATTTCCCCCCAAACGAACGATAAGAGTGCATGTGCCCTTGCTCGGCATTTTACGGTACTACTCTAGTTGAGTTTAAACCCATGCAGAAAAAACAAAACAAAAAACGTATTAATTTTTTAAAAAAAAAAAAATGTATCAGATTTCTTAGAATAAAAATTCATGATTCAATTGTTTCTATATATTTGAGTGGGGTAAATTCAATGGTTTGAAAAGTTCTGATCCTAAGCCTACTTGTGAAGTTAAAATTACTAATTAATTTTGACAAATCATAAATGTCTGGATAATTTTTAAATAATTTTTATCATATCATTAACCAAAATTAGACTCACTTTTTTCTAATTCTTCCAAATATCTCAAGAGACATTTTTAAATTGCAAAGATTGCCATTTAAACTATTTGACTAAAGAAATTAAGTAGCGTCTTTCATCAACTCGCATGACCTCAATTAATGCTGATATCGGTCAAATAATTATTACAATGCCAATTTAGCTTATATACAGTATATATAACTTTTGTATTTCAGTTTTAGATTAAAAAAATTAAAAAAATATTTGTGAATAGATGATAGCTTATTAGAATGAGCATAAGCAAGTATAAGATAGCATTGCATTGATTTATTGTAAGGATTGACCTATCTTTTTTTGTAGAATAGGCTATCATTTGAAAAATATTTTATATTATGATGACAGTGGTGAATTAATGACAGAAAGTTCCCTCTGCATCAAATGCACTCAAAATAAGCAATCATGTTACAATTCCATGTTGAACACTAAAAAATAATTTATTTATTTATCAATTACAAAAAGGAGTATTAGTATATTTTAATTGTAATTATTTATTAAATTACATTTTTCTTTGTTAATATAAATTATAAAGTTTGTACAAATAATTCCCCAAAACACCCCAATCTTTCAAAGTGATGAATTTATCACATCAATCACCTAAAGTAAGAAATATGGCACATTAGATTCATCAATGTTTTAGTTGTATGGAATAACATTCTTGTTTTGTATATGCTTTAGACTATACAAGCATTTGATGCCTAAACATTTAAGTTCAAATAAATAAATAAATAAAAGTAATCCCCACTCAAAATTTCCAAAATAATGAATATGGTACAACCACTTTCCTAAAAAAATAAATGTAATATTGGGAAAATAAATTCCTAATATAAGAAAACTAGCAAGATATTTGTTGAGTTGAAATTTAAAAAAATCCTATTAAAAATGAATTGTTTGTTGCACAAACCTGATTTACTCCACAAAGCATAACTCATTGTAACATCCAAGCTAGCATAGACAAATAAAATGCCAATATTAGGACCAAACATATGATACCAAAAAGAGATACAGGTATCGTTATTAGAGTTCATTATGGGAGACATAAGACGACCTTCATCCATCACCTTAGAATTCCAAAGGGGATCAATATACACATAGTAACCTATAATAAACAAATAAATTACTGTTAGGAACAAGAAAAAAAATGATGCTTCCAATTTGTTTATTTAATGAAATTAACTTGAAATTAAAAATATTAAATGTTATCAAAGATGTCAACATGAAGGATTGATGTTAGCTAAAATACTACTATTATACTTTATATCAATGCAATTCAATCAACTAAAACATTAAAAACAATTTTATAACAGTTTATAATTAGACAGATTCAAGATATTATGCAATATACTGTATATTTTTTTGTATACTTAAGCACAACTGTAATTGGCTTATCTCAGTTAATTATTATCAAATCAAATAAATAGCTGTTGGGGCCTGGAAGAGCATTTTTATGGAGTGAAGGACCCGTAAATTCATTATTATTATTATTATTATTGTTACTACATGCTAATGACAAGACTATTACACATTTCTACCACTGATGTATTTTATACATCACAGATGATATTTAATAAACATGACAATGAAAGGTGCGTCTACTGTATTATCACTGATGGTATACAGTATATGACAATATTATTATTAGTATTGTTTTTTATTGAACATTTATGACATGTTTAATACAATTGCTACAGGATGGTCAATTATGCAAATACAAGTATCATTGTCACTGTCATCATGGTTGTCAAGTGTTGTATGGAGTTAGTTTCTCCTTGTCTGCAAACTCATGAAAAATGGGCAAATTTGCCGCACTTATTATAATTAAACCATATGCTGGCATCTCTGGGGTTTTTACATTGTTCCATAGCATGAGCATTGACATTGTGGTTCCTTATGTTCTGTTGTTTTTGCCTGGCTGGTTTGGTAGTGGCTTTGATTGAACGCTACACCAGCATTTCTTTGAGAGTATATCCTGTAGATTTTGTTTGGTGGTCTAGGCAATCCAATGTATTATTGGTCGTGGCTGTATTCTGCAATGTTTGAACCTGTAGCTTGGAGATTTGTGCCAATTTGCAGATGTTTATGATTTTATTCAAGAGGAATGAAGATTCCCTTAATGATCTTTCTCTAAGTACTGCATTTTTATTCCAATTATGAGTCTATTTCACACTAGTCAATCTGTTTTGTTTCTTAGTCACAGTCCTTGGCCTGGAATTTTAGTTCCGCTACCAGTTCATCAATTGTTTGATTCTGCTTTTGTACTATCATATTAAATATGGTGCTAGCCTGCATTACGTTCCTATAAGGTTTATATAGCTGTTCAAATTTATCCATGATATCAGTTGTTGTCTCCTATGTGTCAGTTGATGATGGCAAAAAAAAAAAATCCCTTGTATGTTTTTCTAACAATTGGTCCAAGGACATGAAGAAGTGCTCTACGTGGGCCAGGTTTCTTGATTTTATATTCTATGGCTTCTTCATAGAGCTTATATGCTGAGCGCTAGTCTTTCCAGACTTGAGCTGGGTTATTTCCAAGCTCAAATAGTGACGGTGGCTGGATAAATGCTGTAGCCATGTTATGCGGTTACCAACTTCACTGCCTCATGTTTGCATTCAAGAACATATTTTTTAAGTTGGTAATAAGCTAGTAATTAAATGGACGCTTTTAAATGATTGTTTCAAGATGCAGCTGTTGTTAAGCGGAGTTTTTGCAAACAAAATTCAGTGCTAGCCAAGCTGTCAAGAGCGAGCTCATGTTTATTAGTTATCAATATAAAATGCCAATCCTTAGTACTGTGTGATCGATATACAGTACATAACATTACGGATCTCACCTTTGCAGCTCATTGCTTTACTTGCTGAATTGAGTGTTGATCTTCAGATCATGCTGGATAGAATAGGTTTGTTTTACTGCTTAACTGTGCTAAATCCAAACTCATGGCTACAAATGAGGTTCAAACTGACCAAACGGCTTCTTGTCCTGATTAGGGTCAACGGTGAGTGAGGTGATGTCATTTATCTTAGTAGCCTGATTACGTCAGCAATTGGTAATGTCAACCAGAAAATCACATTAGGAATTCAGAAGGCCAATATGGCATTTGTCATTCTTAAACGCTTTTGGTCACATAGAGACATCAAAATCTCAAATACCATATTTAACAAGCTACGGCCCTGGCATCCTTCTTGTATGCCAGTCAAACATGGCCACTGATGGTAGCTAATTATTCAAACTTGAAATTTTTAACTGTTTCAGAGATTAGTATTCACCACCTGTGCAAACTGGTTGGTCAGTGTGTAAAAAATACCGTAAGTGGTAGAACGAAGACGATGGAAGTGGATTAAATACAAATATGACTGACAACAACAGACTATAGTCCAGCGAGGTTGTCCCTAGTCGCTGGACTATAGTCTTTTGTTGTCCATCATATTTATATTTAATCCACTTCCATCGTCTTCGTTCTACCACTTATGGTATTTTTTACACACTGACCAACCAGTTGGCACAGGTGGTGAATACTAATGTTCTTTGTATGCCTGAATCCCATCTTACTAAAAAAACACTACTTACCATCTGGAAAAGGTCTTAAAGAGAAATTAATAAAACTACATGATGACATATAAAGAAAGAGGCAAAAAGATTTATTTTGTAGCCCTTGGATCTGAGTCAGAAGAATTATGACAATTCTTGACTTGAACATCTAAAATCTCTGGCCCAGGACAGGAATCAAAGGCATATGATTAGTGTATATGCAGCCAATGAACTGGAAAGGTCGAAACAGCAAAACTAAGTAAGTAAGTATTGCAAAATGAATATAAAAAACCATTGCAGATAAATCTGCTTGCAATATCACCATTGCTGATTCCTGTTTTCCAATGAAAATTTTTTCTTAAACATTTTTTATGACACTCCATAAACAAATTTCTAAATTTTGAATATCTTTGCATTTTATAAATTAATGAAACAAAATAGTAGTTTGCTAATTTCATAAAATGTATGACATAATACTATAAATCTTAAAAGCAATAGTTTTTAAAAAATAAACATGACATTATACTTCCCCCACTCTTCATCTTTAAGGTAGCTACTGTAACTACAAGTAAAATGCAGCTTTTTGAATACTAACGATTTTTCAACCATTTAATGAATAAAATTATAGAATATGAATTGTTTTTTGTTTTTTTCATCCTCCCAGTACATGATAGAAAGAGAGGGTATACTTGGTGGTTTTCTTTATCTGAATCAAAATTGAATTCTGGTAACATTTTTTAAAAAAATCTCTTGATATTTGTTATGTTACAATTAAAATCAAGTCACATGTAAAAGCTAAAATAGATGCTGAGTTTATTTGAACAGTTGTCATATGCATTTATTTTTATATGTGTTAATAAGGATTTGACATTACATGAGATTGTGTAATATTATTTTTAACTCCTGATTCTGATTTTTTATATTGACTTTTACTTCTTTTTAATCTAATTTTTCATATAATTTAATGCTATACATGTAGCCTAATAATCTTACATCATATGATTCTGTCATTTCAATTCATAATAAAAATAAAAATAAATAATAATTAAAAAAAAATCAATTGTAATATTGGTGATCTTACCTTGATCTGATCCATATGTATGATCTACAGATGGCCTATTACCTCCAGAAGATGCTGAAGAACCTCTAATCCATTTTAATTTAGCTTTAGGGTCATTTGTATATCCACAGAAATCATCTTGAAAGTCACATTCATTACCAGCTGTCAAAACATTGAAAAGAATGATTTGTCTTAAAGATAGGATTAGAAAGACAAAACTTTAAAAACAAAACTGGTTTAAGTCTTAAATGATAATCAACGAATATGGTAATTAAATACAAAAATGTTGAATAAAAAATAAATATGAATAAGTCAATTCAATTATACAGTCATAATCAATACAATATACTGTAAATAAAAACAGATTAAAACAATAATTAAAAAGGTAAATTCACGGACAAAATTGAAAAGCCTAAATAAATAAAAAATAAAATAAAAAAAAACTTGTGCAAAGACAAGCACAGATAAATTGTTCCAAAACAACAATGATATAATAAATCTTAAATTAGCTTATTACTATCAAAATACATAAACAGAAAGTGTGGTCCCAACCAAACTTCAAAAATTTCTAAATTCAACTGTGAATTTATAATAACACAAAGAGTTCCTCCTTCCCCACCATATTAACTTTCAACCTGTCTTTCTGGGCCATATGTGTAGATCTGTAATAATCAGACCTTCCTAAGGCCAGTATCATCTCATTAATTAAACAGACAGTTTATTAACCCAACATGATAATTTTCTCAATAAACACTTGCTAAATTTTTATTTCGCTAATTTTATCACATATAAGACTGTGTAGCCCACTGGTCAAACATGCAAAGTACCTCACTGTCAGGCTGAATGAAGACATATATATTAGCATTCTTACCATCATACCAAGGTGTGAACTACTTACTTTAACATACAAGAAGATTAAATAGATGGTTAAAAACATTATTAGTCCTGAAACTCCTAAAAAAAAAAACTAATGAGCCAATAATGCTTTATACTAATAGAACTCAATAAAGACTGTGATACTTGTTAAAACATTTCAACATACCTTTTCATTAGTATGAAAAAAAATGAAAACTTTTCAGCAATTCTACATAAGTTTAACTGACAAGGTATCAAGAAAAGCGTAAAAAAAATAAATAAAGGAAAACATTGATCTCTTAACCTATGAAATAATTTCTCAACGCAGATTTATGGCTTGTCTAGCCCTACACCATTTCTATTCTTTTCAATTTTCTTTTTAAAAAATTTAGACTATAATCTAGCATTAACAAAATAATTATTTTTTTTTAAATTAACTTTTTGACCTATTTTTTTTTAAGAAAAAAAGTCAATTGAAAATGAACACAAATAACAATTAACACACACACAAAAAAAAATATTAAAAAAAAATTAAGCCCTTTCCACACACACACAAAAATCTACTCCTGATTAAAATTTTGAGAGAGAGACTTACAATAACTAAAGCTAATAATTCTTATTCAGTATATTTCAAATGTAGCACTTGCAAGTATGATTTTTAACACTAGTGTTGCCCATGAATGAAAACTGAACAGCATACTGACAAATTGTGTGTCTGGCTTCACTTGACTAACACTCAAAATAAATCTCATTGCAACAGCTAGATTTACAATACATTGAGAATGGAAAAATTTTATTAATCCAATTGGTTCAAGGAACCACCAGGCTCGAAGAACTTCGGCTAAGACTGCTTGAAGAAATTTTTAAACGCATTTTTCGGACTAATGAGGATTCAGGTAAAAATTAATTTAGAAGAAAATCTGCCTACGATGACTGATTCTCCAGGCTGGGAGAAGGCTTTTAAACTGGGCCTTCCTCACCAATCCCCAATTTTTAAGTAGATATTTTATCGTCTAAACAGGTACCATAGATAGTAGAGATGGCATGATATTGCAAGGAATTATTGGTCTAGTTCCAGTCAACATAGTAGCAGAAGACCGGAAATGCAGCTCACACTACCTGAATGGCGGATAGACCAAAAACGCACAAGAATCAACCATTGATTTGGCTGATAAACAAGTAATGATATAGAAAGAGTTTAAAAAATTTTGTAGATAACTATTTCAGTTCAATTAATAATTTGTTATAGTTCTTGGAGATTAGGGAGTTACTATGATTTTTTCCATGAAGAAAACATACGTAATTAGTTAAAGGAAATTGAAGATAGTGGTAATGCAGATCTGCTTACACACACACACACACACACACAGACAATTTTGATGAAACAACATGAGTAGACTCCAATTTTGTCTAAAGTTATAATTTTCATTTCTAGATTCATTTCAAATTACTGTCAAAATTCACATTACAGTATTATTTTTAATTATTTTTTCTCAAAAAAAAAAAAGCCTGATTCAATTAAATAGTGTAGGCCAATTTCTTTTTTTTTTTAGTCAATTTTCTCCAGTAAAATAAATATCATACTAACTAGTCTTTCTCTTTAAAAAACAAAAACTTAGGTAGCAGGTGCAAACCAAAACAACCCCATTTTTAAGCTTCAAATCCCAAATAATAATAATAATAATAATAATTAAAAAACATTGAATCGACAAAAATGAGTTTGCATTAACATTAATGCAAATAAACTGCAGGTAAATTATATAGTAATACATTTTACATTAATACTTAACTTTTCTTAATTAACATTTCTAGATGATCTCATCTATTTTAATTAATTTATACTGTTTATGTTTTAATTTCAATTAAAAAAATAAAGTTTCAGTTTTAGCATAAACAGAGGACTGTATTTGCTAACACTATGTGAAGGAAAGGGAATACAACCCGACAGAAATAAGAGATTGGATATCAATAAAAGTTCATTTGAAAAAATGAAATCATAAAATGATTTTAACTGTCTAATTTAGTGTTGAAAAATATTTTAACAGATGTTAGGATTTTAATATTGGGATAATACTGAGAAAACATTAATTTAATATACTACTGTATATACTGTATATTTAGGCAAGTTATTATAATAGGAATATTCAACTTTTTTTTTTATTTTTATTTTCAAAAGTTCAAGTAATGATTGCTTTAGCTTTTGGGTGATATTTCCATCTGAATTTGTATGTTTACAAGTATCTTTATTAAATAAGATTTAACTGTGTAATTTATATGTTGTTAAGCTTCTCCTTAACTACTAAGTATTGTATAGAACATTAAATACCATGTTATACACTAATTAGATTAAGATTTTGTCATTTAAATACCTTTAAATTTTATACTATTATTTCCCTAAAAATTTAAACCCACTCAACTCTACCTAAATAATTATATCCCTTTCACTTAATCTCTCCTTGACAAAGTTACTATCTCCTCATTGTTTTCAGTATCCCTTCCTCCTCTCTCGACCAATAATTTTTCCAATATGGCACCTACAGTATTATATGTTTCTACATATTAAGCAACAGAATGTTAACTCTTCATAATGATCTTACTGTGAGGGCATTTTCCAAGAGCCAGGCGGACATCATCTACTGCAATCACTCCCAACTCTCCACCAATGCTGGCTTCCAAACTTATCTAAAACACAGTAAAGATGGTGACAGGTTTAGTTTTCTTTATCTTATTTTGCAAAATATTGAATGTTGGACCTGCATAAATTTTAATTTAACAATTTCCAATTACAGAATCTTGTAAAATGACAGGTTATAGACTATTTACAGAAAAATCTATTAGGAACCTCATCCAAGTCCCACTCCCATTCATTAACTATTCCAACAGTTTTTCCTAGAAATTTCAGTTTGAGTCAAATTTAAATGATGCTTTTTTTTAATAATCTTTTCATTTTCAAACAAAAAAAATTATATCTACAGTATGTAAGTATATCTTCTGTAAAAGGGAAAAGTTGATATGCATAGTTTTATATAGTTCATTCATTTGTACACTATTTAGCAGATGTGTCAATAACGTTGATCGTGATCTACCAGTTGATCATGTAATGCTTTTTGGTATACCACCAATAATATACTGCATACTTTCTTTTTAAGTCTCCCAATTTTCCAAAAACCGTTGAAAAATCAATACCGTAATTAATAATAAAGTAAATATGTCTATTTTATACTAATAGAATTACTGTTTTTATTAGTTGTGGCCTATATTATGCATTTATATAACTATCTGCTTTTAATAAATAGTAAATAATTGCATACAGCGGTGATACCTCAGTATTAACTTTAAATGCACGAGAAGAAAAATATGAGCATTTAAATATTAAAAGTGTGCGGCTCAAGTGTTTGTTTTTTTTTTTTTTGCGATATTTACAGCTTAGAGCTAAATTAAAATTTTTATGTAAAAATTAATCATTTCCTTGGCCAAAATAATGCCATAATGATAATTATTATAAGAAATCTTGTATTACATTTGAGATTGTAAATGTAATTGTTTAGAAAGAAAAAAAAAGAGAAGTAAATTCATTTTTTTTTCTTTCTAATGTCTACAAAGATAAAACATTCATTTGAAATGCAACAAGTTGCTTGTTTCTAGCGAGTATGGAGTAGACTAATATGATTTTTTTTAATATAGAATTAAATACTTTATTTACAAAAATAAAAATAACGGCAAAGTATAAAAACAAAAACAATGAAATTCAAATCAAAATTACAATATTTGTCCATAATTTATAATTATAATTTCAGACAATTAACATTTTATAATCCCTCCTCCTCCCAATCTATGGATATCAACCATGAAATTTCTTCTCCCTCCCCTTCTCCCCTGTGGAATTTTTGAAAGAGTAGATCATGGATGGATTTTCACTGCCAAAGTAGATCTTATGTAGAAATTAATTGACACCTATGCTGTATAGGAATAGTTTTGATAAAAATTTTAAAGAAAAAAAAAAAAAAAGGATTTCTTTTATTTAAATTTATTTGATTTATTTTATGTAACTAATTCTAATTGTTAATGACTGGAATTGAAGATAATGTATGCATAGTTATTTTTATTTCATAAAATAAAATAACTTATGTTCCCAGTAAAATTCCAGCATTATGCTTGTCTTATCTCATTCTGAAATAGATGGGAAAAGTTAATGTTAAAACAGACAACTCCACTTTTCAGTAAAGATTGTTAACAAACAAATGATTTTCAGATTTCCATCACAGACAATTATGATTTTACTCAGACTTTTAACCCTTTCTAATTAAAGCTCTAAATGTCTGTGTATTTACTCTATATTTGATAAAGAATACAGTATTTCATAGTACAGTAAAACTGTTTTGTTGTTTATTTCATCTCTAAAGATAAACACAATGACTAAGAATATTTTGACAGTAAACAAGAATTCAAGTCTATTGTTCATCTTCAATTGAAAAAATGATTTATAACTACCGGTACTATAAATGACAACATGATCTTTATACTGTATATACACTAGTATATAGTGTATGTACTGTATATACACTAGTATATACTGTACATACACTAGAATATTGTAAATATATTCTAATATTAGTTTTCAATATTTAAATTTTTGAATCTATTTATTGAAACTTTCTTTTAATAAATTTCTAAATAAGTGACTAGAAATTATTCATGGAGACCATTATGAAATGCTGATCTTACTTCCAAGTTAACTCCTGCACCAAGATCCCACGTTTCTGTCATTCCTTGTCGCCATTTGATACCATGAGTTCCCAAACGCCGCCATTGCATAAAGGTATATGCAGTTTTGAAATAAACTGTCAGTGAGTCAACCTGAGCTCCAAACATGTTATACCAAAAAGAGAAACAAAACCTGGTCCCATTAGATACTAATGTTGGGCTGACAAGTTTCATTTTCGCTCCTTTTACCACTGACTTGGCAAGAGCATAGTAGCCATCTGTAGAATAATATAAATGAAGTTATAATAATAATAATAGCCTACCATGAAAATGAAGACAATAATTCACTAAATTTGTTCAACACAAAGCAATAATCTCGATGGTCTTTTGAGGTATGAGCGCATATGAGAAATAAATAGAAATTGTAAAATATGTTGCTTTTTAGTATTGATGATTTATTGTGTATGATGATATACAAATCAGATAGTAAAATATTGTTTATCGTTACATCTAAATGTTTATAAATTATGGATTCCTTATAGAGCAAACATTCATGCATGGGCACAGAAGCATGGTAGCTAAAGCAGCCTACATACCCCTCATTCAAATGAACATCGAATAGAGTAACTTAAATAATACATTATTTATTGTATGTCGTAATAATTTTATTTTTTTATTTATTAATATAAAAGACAGAAATGCCTGTACAGTTGAAATAAATTAACTTTAGTTGTTCATACAATAATATTTTACAGGTCAAAAAAAAAAAAAAAACATCACAAAGAAAAAAAAAATGATACAAAAAAAAAACAAAGGGAAAAATCTTCATCTTAATCATTTATCTTCCCGTTTTAAAAATAAATCCACTGTATTTTGAAATTTTACCATGTCTTCTTCAAAGGCTTTTTTGGAGAGTTTATTCCAATATTTGAAGTTCCTTTTATTCCTCAAGTAGGATTTTTAAATATGGCTTTATTTAAATAGCCATATTAGTTTATATCCCTAAATGTTGGGCTTCAAAAATCATTTGGTTTGATACCTCATAGGTCTAGTATAGAAATATAATAATCATAGATTTTTAATTTAAAAAAAATCTGATGCAGTTAATTAAGTTTTTTTTTTTTTTAAATTAGTACATGACACATTTTTTTTTTTATTGTCAATTTTTATCAAAAACTGAATGAAAAGGGATATGGCTGGGGGGGGGGGGGGTAAAATTATCTTACAGGTTTGAATACTGGTTTGTCATAAATACAGCAAATTTAACCGTAATTAACTTTTAAAGCAAATTTTAAAGTATTGTAGGAAAAGATGTTTTCCAAATAAATAATATTTAATAAGACCAAAGTTAATTAATAACCTAGGAATCGTGGAGCTTTAGCAAAATGTTTCATAGGTTAAGTAGCCTAATGGTCGGAAATCATTTGTTGAAAGTATTTCTTTTGACCCATTGCTATCATTATTGAAAATAAGTTTAGTAATCATAAGTGTAGTAGTTGGCCTCAACAACTATACCTTGTTCGTTTAATAACATGAGACAGGAGTATCATAAAATCGATATGGTATTTGGCTATATTTAGTAGCAGTGAGATGGACTTCACAATAATCTTTCTCATTCCCTACTGGTTATATACACATTATTTCTGACATATCTATGAGCCTATCCCCTCAAACTGTTTACATTTTTTAAAAAAAGTTAAGAAAATTAAGTGGTGAGAGTTTAACTAATGTAATATTATTTAAAAAGTTAAATAACGGGTATTTAAATCTAAAAAAAAAAAAAAAAAATTTCCGAGTATCAATATAAAATCGAAACATTTACATAAAACTACACACAACATTTTATAATGTGATTTGCATATCATTCTTATCACACACAATGTACAAAAGATATTTATTTTAGACTCTCTATTTATACTTCATATGTACCATCCTATGACAGATCATCAGCATTATTACTTTGTGTGCAACACATTTAGTGTAGTATTGTCTTTATTTTCACAGTAGGTTAACTTTGGGAAATTGTAATGCATTGTAATATTTATTTTTGTTAATCATTTTCTAATAACTTTCTTGTAGAATATACTGTGAAAACAGCAATGAGTAAAAATTATAATCAGCTCTTATGTTTTTATTGTGTAATTATTGTTTTTGTCTATATGAGATGCTGAATAATATTATTAATAGTAATAGTAATAAAACCAGTAGTAGCCTAATACTGTTATTTTTAATAGATGTTAAATTCTTGTCAAAAGAGAATTAACAAATAAATTATTTTGAAATTCACTGTGATATAACTGTAGAAATAACATTATTTAAAGGTCAAATGTAACAGATTTTTTAAATTTTTTTTATTATTGATTTTCAAATATAAGTTAATTATTTAAAAAAAATT
>PXIH01S0004027.1:0-13156 GCA_003024985.2 Euperipatoides rowelli | reverse complement strand
TTTAAACCTTTTATAAAATCATGAATTACTTACTTATAAATCAAAGCTGAACTCTTGTCATCTATTGTGGTGTCTAACCCAGGACCTGAATAGGAACTGCAGGATGCACATTCAGTAAAAGAAGTCCACTTAGTCTATCTTGAGACATGGTGCTTCTCAACCATGTCTTTAATCGGCGCAGAGATGAAAATGTTCTCTCAGCAGTTGCAGTTAAAACTGGGAGTGTTAGAAACACTTTAAGAATGGCATGCACATTTGGATAATAATCGCTATTTTAGCATGGGTAGACCACGGTGTATACGAAATTACAAACGAGGCTACGACTACGATCAGCTAAAGTCTACGAGGTGGCTGCTCCTTCACTCCTGAGTCAACACATATTATTTTTTTTTTTTTTAATTTTTTTTTTTATAATTTATTTTTTTTACCCACCGCCCGCACTTGCGGTGGGTACGGTGGTACTGGCTACAGGCCTGCTTTGGAGTTTGGGGTAGACCCATTTTTAAGGCCTTGTTGCTATTACATTCTTTATTCAGTCTGGAAAATAAGAGTTGATCTGAAGTTTATATTTTGAAAGTTGACATGTTGAATGCTTTCACCTATGTTAACCATGAATATTTAAAAGTTATATTATTTAAAGTTCTTGGAAATAACAGCTACTAATTTGATACTTTCTATGTTAAGGAATAAATTGGCAGTATTTATGAATCAAAATAAATATTATCACTTTGATTTCCTGTTTGATTGTATTTTGCAGGGATCCACTTTATCTTCCATAATATACACTGTTTATTATTTTATTGGATTATTTTTGAGGCTTAAAAAGTGTTTCACAGGAGTTTGGATTATGGATAGATGGTTAAAGTTAACGTGATATCTTATATTGACAATATTAATATTGTGGTTTCGTTGAGGAGACAAATTTTTGCTGTCTACATGGTGTTAAATTCCTTTGTGGAGAAATCAGGATCAAAATTAATTTTAACAAATCTTATGTCTGGAATGTGAACAGAAGTAAGCTTGTTCCCTTTTGAAAGATGAGTGGATCACATTCTCTGATATTGGGGATGTCATTCCCCATTGAGAGTGCTACATCAATGCTATGTATTTTTTTGAACAGAAGTTGACAGAGATTGCAGGTGTGGCAAAGAGTAATGCTTTCTATGTAAAAGGCTGGTTGGACAGAGTAAGGCTAATTAATATGTTAATAGTTACTAAGTTTGTTTATTATATGCCATTTTTTATCTTCACAAAAAAAAATATTTGTAAGGTCAACAGAATTATTCAAAATTGTATATTTGATGGGTATAACTTTCTAGCCAATTTTAAAGCTTACTACCTTTATAAAGAATGGTTTAATTGATGTATTTACCCTAAACAAATCTGATATGTTTAACTTTGTTTTTGTTAATATTTTTAATGATTATGCATTAAAAAAATGTTATTAATTACTCTTTCCAAGGGTAACTCTTATTTCAGTTTGGGTTAGGGTATTTACGGAGGTTAGAGCTATTATGGGTGAGGAGTCAAAAATCTCATATAAATCATTAGCAAAGGTTACTATATGGGATCTGGGAGGAATTGCTGTGTATAGAAATGTAGGTCTTAACCTAAAAAAGTACTAAAGTTGTATGTTGAAGTTAGTTTGCAAAACTTCATTGTTAAATATGAGTTAAAGATCCTCCCTGTGAAAGTGAAGCTCTATAAGTTAGGCATTATTAGAATTTATGTCAATTTCCCATTTGGTTGCGAACAGGTAGAGAGTCTTTCTTATCTGTTCTGGGACTGTCCAATATATTGGTAATGTATTTCAGTAATTATTCAAAAAGTTTGGGGCAAGTATGATCTTTCTAGGGTTTGAGAAACTAGACTTACATAAAGATTAAATAGCAGGGTGAAGAAATTTATTATTATTGTTTTTATTTTCTATCTGGAAGTTAATATGTAAAGTTGTGTTCCAGAATATCTCTCCTAACAATTATTTGTTAGATTTTTTGGGCTCAGTTCATGCAGAGTTTAAAAAAGATCTTTTTTCATAAACAGATGTTCACTTCTTTACTTTGTGGGATATAGATGTTGTTAAATATTAATTTTTGTTATTCTAATGGACTTTGTTTTATCGTTGGGAGGTGTTAGCTGAATTAGATTTTCTTATAGAATACTAACATTGAATTTTAATTTATTGTAGTAAGTATCTATCATTGTTTATTTCCCACTGGTGGTGAAGTTTTTCTGTCATTATCAATTATAAATATAGTTTCTCTTTAATTATTTAAGAGTTAATTTTAATTTTCTGAAATTGAGTATGTAGTTTCAGAGCTATAAAGCTAGTCCTGGGTTTTATCATGTAAATATTGTTTTGGTTTTAATAAAAAAAATTGATTTAGTATATAATAGGGATCATTTTTCACTCCTTGCATCCTTTTAAAAAGAAAATATTGGTCAATACTTCTGGTTAAGATGGCGTCGTCTAGCCAGCAAATAACCGCATCTCATCAAACCATTATAGTTTATGGATTGAAAAGCTACAAAATGATGTTTCTGACTTTGATAACTCGATTATGGATACTCTTAATAATTCGGATAAATACATTAAGCTGCTGAAAAGTCTGAAATTTTGGCATAAGAGCATGTTATCCGTCTATTCTCCAAAATGTTTCTTTTTTGCCTTGTTTAACGAGCGGCATGAAACACGGATAGACATACCAGCAGTAGTATTGGAAATTATAAAGTTGGTTGGGAAGGAAGCGATTAAAAGCTTGTATTTTCCTCACAACTCATGGTATCTTGATTATAAATCTAGCCTAATGACCGTTAAAGCAAAGAATGAGGGCTGGGATACAAATGCAAAAAATCCCTCACTTTATGAACAACAAAGGAATTATGGTTTTAATTACTATTAAGGGTAGAGAGCCAATATGTCTCTCTTGCCATCAAATAGGACATAAATTGTTTATGTAAACAATGCAGGAAATGTAATCAATGCAAAGAACATTATTTGGGAAAGCATATTGATTGTAAAGGGAAGAATCAGTCTACATTCTACTCGAGTATTTTGAAAGCAAATATCAACAGTGATGATGTGATGGATACTCAAAATGAGCAGATAGACTACTATGAGGGGAATGGATACGTGAACGATACTCATAAAGATAATTTGGTGTTGAGAAAAGATAATCAAAATTCTTCTATTTGAAACCATGAGGGTGAAGCGTTAAAAGCTAACCTTAACTTTGAAAAATGGCAGGTGATGGCAGCACTGCCGCCGTTGAATATGTCAGACCCTGAAGAAATAATCTAAGAAGACCCTAATAAGGTGATGGAAGAGGAATATGTTAGATATTTGCCTGACCATTTAAGAGTTTTAAGGAGAAACAAAAGAATGAAAGCTGAAGGTTCACAAAATGACAATCCTTTTCTTCCTAATAAGGAAGGGAATAAAGGAAATAAGGTAAGAATAATTGAACTGGATAAAAATGATTTAAGTATAGAGGAGAAGTCTATAAATTTAGATAACGTTCCTATAACGTAGTGTGTTTTTTTTCCCTTTCATTTATTTGCAATGGAACAATTGTTTATAAAGTCTTTGAACGTTAGAAGTTTGAATTAGGACAGTAAAGCGAGAATAATTTTAAAATATGTGATTAAGTCATTTCCTAAAATTATTTTGTTACAGGAGACATGGTTAAGGAGAACTGACGAGAGGGATATATGGAGGCCTTTTAGTAAAGACTATGAAGTATACGAAAATCGTCAATGCCTATCGTCAGGGACTGGTTATTTTGATATCGAAGCAATTGTATCCATTCGTAAAATCAGTGAGTAATGTTAGTGAAAACATAATGTGTCTTAAGATGGTTTATTATTCTTATGAAATAACGATATAACGTGTATGTTCCTATATCTAGTGAGAGGGTCACTTATTAATCAATGATGTACAAGTTGTTAAAAAATAATACTGAGTCGGTATTTGTTATTGGTGATCACAATATCAATTCTGATTTTAAAGAGAAAGTTAATGCCACTTTCATGGAAACTTTTGGTCTTTTTGATGCTGCTGAACTGAGTAATGTTGGGCATATAAATACAAGATAAGATAAGAGATCAGTGAATCGTCTAGATAGAGTTTTGTTTCAGTCACCAATAATAGCTAACTTTAATTTAAAATGTGAACTTGTCCCTTTTACAGATCACTGTCTTAATCTTAATTTATTGGTGTTCCTTTGGAGATTTTTGTTTTGATAAATATCATAAAATTGGATTGATTACTCAGTGGGATGGTAGGATGATGGACAAAGTAATATTAAATGTTACATTAAATGATTTTTTAAATCATCTCAACAGGTTAATTCTTATTTAAAATGGATTGTGTTTAAAGAATCTGCCTATAAAATAGCGATAGCAAAAGTAATTAATGAAAAGAGAATCATTAATGTGAAATAGAAAGCAATGATAGGAAAATAGATTTGTTGATTAATTTGATGGGTGCATTTGAGGATGAAATAGTAAAACTCAAATATAGGAATGAGTATTTATGAACACCTTAACAAAATTTTTGGTTTTTAAGTACAAAAAGAGGCATATGCTTCTAAAAACTCATCTAGGTGGAGACTTCTCTCGACTTTCAAAAAAAACAAGGAAAACATCTGACATTCCCATGTTAAGGATCACCGAGCAATTGATTCAAGATAATTCTGATATCATTAGGAGTGCTCAAGCTAACTTTTTGAGTACTTTGAATAATGCATTTATAGGGAAAAAGAATAAAAGAACTTTCATGGGTAAGGAAGACAATGTAAAATACAAATATTTTGTTTCAAGGAATCAAAAACGTTTTGATTTTGAAGCTTTGAATTTGGATGCTGACATAACAATGGACGAGTTAATGGGGGTAATAGGAATCTCAAAGAAAAATGGCTCCCCAAATTTTAAACCTATGGACAGAAAAGTATTGCTAGACTATATGAATTTTATTTTTCAAGGGAAATTGGACACAGAGATACTGTCTCAGCCCAATCATGCCTTCTTAAGAATGATCACCAAAGGTGGAAATCCAAATTCTTGTGTGATTGACATTTTAAAATATAGGCCTATTGCCTTGATAAACTCTGGTATCAAATTGTTCCAAAAAAATTTATTAAATAGAATTACCCCAATAGTACGTGAAAGGCTCCAGAAGGTATTTTTGGAGTTAAGGGGAGAACAATCTCTAAGGCTTTAATGTTATTATACTCTGTTTTTTATTTAAAATATGCAAAGAACAGGGATGACAAATGCCTTCACTATTGTCAATGGTGACTATATGGAATTTATGGTGGAGAAGTTTTAGGTAAAAATAAGATTTCAATGGTGATAATAGCGGTAATGAGGGACAAATCAATTGCGTTCATTAATAAAAAAAAATATTCTCATTTTGATGGAATGTCAGACGGTATTTTACAGGGAGCTCCATTATCATCCACTATTTATACTGTATACCTGATGGATTTGTTTGCTAGATTAAAAAAATGCTCAGTTGGGGCATGGAAAATGCACAAATTGTGTAGGACCAATTTAGTTTCCTACATTGATGACATAAATATAATTGTTACTAGCAGGCACCAGATTCATCTGGTTTACAGAGAGTTAACTTGTTTCATGCATATGACAGGTGTTAGTATTAATTTTAATAAGTCTTATGTATGGGATGTTATCAATGCTAAAATGCTCCCTTATAAACAAATGAAAAGCACTCATTCAATGATATTGGGGATCCCTCTGCCAATACCGAGTCACAAATATCTAATTAAAGAGGTTTAGGAACAAAAATTGGAAGAAATAAGGGTCATTGCAAAGATAATTTCCTTTACATGTAAGGGATGGATTGATAGGGTCAGCATGCTTAATACTTTTGTAATTTCAAAGATGGTATATTATATGCCCTTTGTGGTAATAAATAAAAGAATTGCAAAGAATTTTGGGAAAATAACACTGACAACTATTGATCAAAAGCATGGGGGGTTGGGCTTAATAGATGTTGTAACGTTAAATAAAGTCATGATATTCAATTTTGTATATAATAATATATATTTGGATAATAAATTAAATAAATTACTGGAGCTTGATCCAGGGAATAACATCTCATTATTGAGTGCTTGGATTAAAAATTTTAGGGATATTGGGGTTATTTGGGGAAGGGAATCCAAAATATCTTACAAAAAAACTTGCATTTAATATAATATGAAATAAAGAAAATCTATCTTATTATAGAAATTCTAAAATAAATCTTAAAAAAGCATTGAGTATTCATGTTGTGGATACTTTTCAGAATTTCATGTTTAAGTTTTCATTGGGAATTCTTCTGGTCAAGGAAAGACTTTAAAATAAATATTATCAAAACTTATAATGTTGACTGCCCTCTGGGCTGTGGTCAGGGAGAAGCTGTAGAACATTTGTTCTGGTCTTGTAGAAAAGCAAAAGCTATTANATCTTTAGTTATAGGAAAGGCTTGGTGAAAGTATAATTTGGCGGAATGTTGGTGTGGTTGATGTAAGGAAATTCATATGTGTGATATTTTTTGCCTTGTGGAAGGTTAGATACAAGGTGGTGTTTGAGAATTTTAGAGAGTGTGATTTAGTGAGTGAATTTTTTAATAATATTCAATTGGAATATAAAAAAGATCTGTTTTGTTTATCTGATGAGTTATTTACTGTGTTGTGGGATACTGAAGTCATGAAGTAGGCTAAACCATTGCTGGAGACTTGGGGTGTTATTTTTAGCGTTAATTGAAATTTGCTTCTGACAAAATTATGTTTTGGGGCATGCATTACCTTATTACATATTGTTAATGAATAATTTTCTTTGCCTTCATTTCTATAATTTGTACTTTGTTTCAGTGTAAGAGGCTGAGGTGAAGGTAGTGTCATGCTGTAATATACATCTACAGTATATGTTTTTCATTACTCTTCCATAAAAGTTATATGGTTTGAGTTTTAATGTGTATGTAGAAATGTTTATTTTAATAAAATAATAATTAAAAAAACAAAATATTGGTCAAATAAACTTATGTCTTTGGATTTGGAACATTTGACTTCTTTGAGAGAATAACTGTCTTTAATGGTTCATTTATGACAGTATTATTTTAGCTATTGGCTTTGTGTTTGGTTTAAACTTTTAAATGATTGTTTAAATTAAGTGGAATGTTCATAGAGTGCTTTCAATGTTTGTTTTTTAAAAATATCATAGAAAAAGGTTAAATTCTTAATAGATTGTATAACAACTTTTGTTGAGAAGTTGTGTTTCCAAAATTTTGTATGCCCACTAATTTAGTAGTCTTAAATTTAAAAATTATTATATTTTTAAAAAAAAAATTAAAAAAAAAGTTAGGACAAGTCAATTATATTAGTAAATCAAGTAAAATAAATGAATGCATTTGATTGTAATTATTGTTAATATATTGTATATTATGGTCGTTAATATTTAAAAAAAACTATTTTTCTTGAAGAAAAAATACATCAAATTAAAATAATAAATAATCGGGACAAGCATAGTCCCGATTATCTTTCAATCGGGACAGGGAACATTTTTCAGAAAATAGGGACTATCCTGATTTTATCGGGATGGTTGGTCACCTTAACCCCAATTAGTAGTAATAGTAGTAGTAGTAGTATTGATGTTTATTAAAAAAAAAATCTACATTGAGATCCTGGCCCAAAAGGATATGGATCACACAAAATATGAAAAATTAAGGGGGGAATTACATGCATTAATAAATGAGACAATAGGTGATTTGGATGCCCTAAATGTTTTCACACTAGGCTTAGGAAAATATTCAGAGTATCCCAGTTGACTTGAAACATGTCTTTGGCAGATAAGCAAGAAAATTATTAAAAATTTCACAAGCAAATTTAAAATGAAGCATATTTCTTCTGGATTCAAGGGTTATAAGCCCAAGAGTATATAAATCATCAGCATACCTAATATGTTCCTCAGCCATGATTATTCTTACAAATCGCCTCTGAACCTACTCAATTGCACCCACCTGTGATTTAGTCAGAGCTGTGTGCCATGCAGGAGCACAATATTCCAAGATAGGGTGGATGAAAGAAACATAGGTTTGAACAAGTATCTCCCTGTTAGCTCCAAGTCTTCTCAGGATATAAATTAAGTGAATTTTCTTTTTGGCTTGCTAATTATGCACTCAATGTGGGATCCCCATTGGAGGTCACTTTGTAATACAACCCCCAGCAATTTAAAATTTACCACATGCTGTAATTGTGTCACCTATCATTACAACAGGCTTAGCAACAATTCTAGAAAAAGAATGGAATAACAAGAAACACTTATTTAATTTTAACTTAATATTTAAGTAGGTAGATTGAACCATAAGATCGTTAAACACATTTTGAGTAGAAACCCCAGATCTATTCGACTCCATTACTGAAATGGTAAGATCGTCAATATATTTGAGGCGGTGACGGTAGGCTGTCATGAGATCATTAATCAAAATAATGAACAGAAAGCCCACAACATTGATCCCTGGGGTACACCATAAGATATTGGGAAAGAAAGAATATCACAAAAATGCTTATCTCTAAATGTCAAAATTCTCTTGTAAAGAAAACTGATAATCCATTTGTTCGCAGCTGAGTTAATAGACAGGCCAAGCATTTTAGAAATAAGGATATTATGATCGACACAGTCAAAAGCTTTGGCATAGTCAGTAAAAATACAAGTAACAGACGATCCACGATTTTAAAGATGCATAGTGACATGATGCAAATATAAAGAAATATATTGACATGAGTGATCAGAAGCACATATTATTGTCTGAAAGGTCAAAAACAGAAATAAAAGTGTAAAAATAAAAATCTCAAAAATAATTCCTAAAACTATTTATAGTAATTTTGTTTTATGTCTGTCAGGAAATAATACTACTTACAAGCAGAATGCATAAAAATTAAAAAAAAAATTGCAGAAATGTGTTAAATAAACTCTGTTTACTGTTAAATAAATATATGTCAGATATATCCTAAGATGAATACAGCATGAACAGTTAAACGTCAAATGTAACAGATTTTTTTAATTATTTTTGATTATTGATTTTCAAAGATAATTACTAAAAAAAAATTCCACTGGAAAAAAATAATTTAAAATGGATAAAAAAAGTTATTTAAAGATAAAATTAAGAATATTACTATCCTCAGTCTGAGATTACAATTTGAAACTTTCACATTTTTGGGGGGTTTGAGATTAATTTGATAACAAAATTGTCTCTACAACTGTTTTCTTTGTAATGATTTAACATGTAAATAGAGGTGTTTTCAATCTGTATTAAAGGTCATTTTCATTTTTGAAAAAACAAATCGGACCATAATAGCACAAAGGATGAATTTGATTATGATTTTTGACAAATTAGTAATAACATTTAGTCCATATGATATCCAGCCTTATGCTGACAAAGATAGCAAATATTCTATAGTTAAGTATAGCAAGCTGTATTCATTTATAGCCCATGATGTCACAAAATATCTCCCCTGGTGTGTAAAATGAACAATGTTGTTTTAAGTGGGAGGAGCTAAAGTCAATTATTTTAAAAATTGAATTGTAAATAACTATTTTTTTTTTTATTTTTTTTATTTTTCTAGTGGATATTTTTTTTAGTAAAAATCTTTGAAAATCAATAATAAAAAAGAAATAAAAAATCTGTTACATTTGACCTTTAAGCTCTTTATGAAAGTCACTTAATTACTAGTCCCTGGATCCCAGACTTACAATTGTCATGCAGCACATTAGATGATCTGCCAACCTTCACCATACACCGACCTAACTCCAACATGAATATAATTGAAAATTAAAGGATCTCTAACCTTAACTGCACACTGACCCTAACTCCAACATAAATATTAAAGCATATTAAGAATATGTAATAAATAAAATAACAGTCAATCAGAAGTCCGCTTGCAAATAGAATGCAAGCCAACCTCTGATTGGCTGTTTTAGGATGAATGACAATGGTAAGTCTATGATCCAGATGCTATATCTTAAATTCAGAGTGTTGGGAAAATTAATGCATAAATGCATAGAATAAAAAGCATATTAAGTAAACATGATGTAACAGACAAATAAATACATACTTGTCAGATGCAGATTGTATGCTGCATATTCTACAATGTGTTTAAAATATATTTAACTAATATATTTTAGTATGATTTAAAGGCAAAGTTTTCAATCCTATGCAGCCATTTTTGTTTTCCATTATGCCATCCATAAATTTACATTCTTAAATTTAATTTTTAGTTCCACTTTCTTGTTCTATAAGTTTTAAAAGAATTCATTTTATTTTTTAAAAAAATCATTTAAAATTTTACATTTAGTTCTAGTTGGAACAACAGGGTATAGTAAGGGTAGCTCAGGTGAGATAACTTGACCAATTGAGGTAATTAAAGTCTGTAAATGAGTGATAGCATACCTGATATTCTTTTGTAAAATAATTTATATATTCTATTAATATTTCTTTGTGATTTATTGAATTTATTATATAACAAAGTGTATTTGAAAGACCTTGACTAAATACATGTTTTTTTTTTAAAAAAATTACATTTACTTTAAATAATTTGACATTTGTGAAAAAAAAAAATGTTTTTTTTATTTAATTCTATTGCAGGTTTAATTTAACAAAAATACATTTTTATTTAAATTCAATTAGTATTACAAAATAAAAGATTAATTACTGTATTTCATTTTAAAGAGAAAATACTGTCAATTTTCTATGAATATAAGAAAGTGCTGGATTGATTTCATGTGTCAGTTACACTTCAACCTGTCGTCAGTTCTTTCATGTTCCATATATTTATTTTAATTGCCATCTTTCACGTTGGTTTAAAGGATATTTATATTTCACACTCACCAGACAGTATTGAACAACTTAAGGAAGATAGTGTTTCTGGCAGATGAAATAAATTGCAAATTTTCTTTTTTGGTTATTTTCAACCTTTTTTTGCTTCTTCTTTTTACAAATCATTTTCAAAGTCACTGCTTAGATATTAATAGTAATTGAAAGTAATATATTAATGCTTAAACTGAATGGCTAATTTAATTATCTTTTTTAGTCCATTTGACTAAAAGTCTTTAGCTTATAAATAAATAGCTTCATTATTTAGTATTTTTATTCAATTAAAATTTATAGTGGAATACTACCCTTATGATAAAAACAGTATTTTTTTTTTTTGTTTTTTAAATTTACTGTATTTTTTAGCTAGTTATAAGCACATGAAAAAGCCTTTTAGACTTTTTTTTTAATCCCTCCATACATATTAAAAGAGTGTTATGTAGAGCCCAAGTTATATTTAGTTTATTTCTTTACTATTAATTCAGACAAAAGTTTAAAGCAATCAATGGATATAAAATTATGAATATAGATACTGTATAATGTTAAGAAAAAATATGGCGACAGCACACTATTTTTTAAAAAGATAAATTAATTACAGGCAAATAAAAATTAAGGTTTTATAAAAACCTTTTACAAAATACAATTGCTCTTCAGGATTAAAACTAAATAAAACGTTTGATATTAAAATCTATCTTGAATTCATAAGCACTTGAAAGCCTGTAACAAAAAACTTAAAGGCATTCAACTGCTTAGGCTACAATTTCAAAATAGTTTTTAATATCAAAATTTTTATTTGATTTTAATCATGAAGAGCAATATATTATTGTCCTTTGTGAAAGGTTTCTGAGAAAGCTCGATTTTTACTAACGTGTATTTTTAGAAATACACTTATCTTTTTTAAAAAGGAATTTGTTGTCGCCATATTGTTTTCTTAACATTTTACCAATTAATAGACACCTGTTGAAGTCTATTCTTGATAGATATAATCATACTTGAAAACTTCATTTTATCACCTGCTCAACCTTTTAAATATAAATATATTGTATTTGTGTGATCTAAAATTATTTTAAAAATCTAAATTTCAGGATTTTATGTCATTTATGCTTGCAAAATTTTATTTTTTAAGATTAATGACATAAAATCCTGAAGTATTATTTTTAAATAATTTTAGATCACATTAATACAATATAGTTATATTTAAAATATTGTTCAGGTGATCTATTCATAATTTATGTATCCACTAATTATTTAGCCTTTTGTCTGAATTGCCATTAAAGAAATAAACAAAATAAAAGTTAGAATCTCCATAATGCCATTTAAGTATGTGTAGATGGATTAATAATAAATAATATTCTCTATTATCCTAGCTAGAAATATTCAAATTATTATTATTATTATTATGAAACCACCTAAAACAGCAATTGTAGGTGAATTTTGAAGGTTTTCATAAATACAGAATATTAAAATAAAGTTGTATGATTAATACAACAGTATATTAATACACATATATTTATGCTATAGTGTATTTTTTAAATACCAGATGACCATACTCTGAACCTCTGATATTTACCTTCATTTTAAGTGCTGTACCGGTTTCAACCTGTCTCTAGGTCTCATGACTCTCGTCAGCAGCACTACTAAGTGTTTGTTTTAAAGAATACCAAGCATCTAGGTTTAGCAGAAATATAGTAAAGATCTGCATAGTTTATACAGGTTGATGTGAACAAAGCAGTACATCTTGTCACCCCAAACCAAATTGTTGTGAAACCACCTAAAGCAGCAATTGTAGGTGACTTTTGAAGGTTTCATAAATACAGAATATTAAAATAAAGTTGTATGATTAAGACAACAGTATATTAATACACATATATTTATGCAATAGTGTATTTTTAAAATACCAGATGACACAGTCTGATACAGTTGTACTAATCATACAACTTTATTTTAATATTCTATATTTATCAAAACCTTCAAAAAGTCATCTACAAGTTCTGATTTAGGTGGTTTCACAACAATTTGGTTTGGGGTGACAAGACACCCGGTACAGCACTTAAAATGAACGTAAATATCAGAGTTTCAGAGTGTGGCCATCTCATATTTAAAAAATACACTATAACATAAATATTTGTGTATTAATATACTGTTGTATTAATCATACAACTTTATTTTAATATTCTGTATTTATGAAAGCCTTCAAAAGTCACCTACAATATTATTGTTGCTTTCAATGGTTTCACAACAATTTGGTTTGGGGTGACAACATGTACTGCTTTGTTCACATTATTA
>PXIH01S0004020.1:2692-28012 GCA_003024985.2 Euperipatoides rowelli | reverse complement strand
TAATTTTCTTTTTGAACTGTTGGACCAGCCGTAAACATTTCTAATCAAAAATGACAGTACAGCACATTTTTAGTAACATCATTATAAAGGGATAGAAAATTTTATTTTTGTAAGATTGTAAACTATACTCCGTTAATTAATCAAATCTATGAAAGCTGCAATTTTGAAACTGAAATCGGGGGGGGGGGGGGGTTAATGTGTATATAATGCGCCCCCAATAACTTTTGAATTTTTATTGCGCCCTTTATGACAATAAGGTTGCTGACCCCTGATTTAGACAATTGGTTTTACGTATGGAATGGAATTATATTTAAAGCTTTATTTAATTAAAACTTTTAATCTAAATTTGTTCAGATAGTATGTTTGTTTTTAATATTTATCTTTAATATTAAAAGCAGCATGTCCAAAATATACTGTAGATAATTGAACAGTTTTCTTTTATTCATTAATTAAAAATATTTAAATATTACATTAAAAATCTTGTTTTTGTGAATTTAATGAAACATGCATGCACAAAAATAACAAATACTTTCCTCAGCATATAATTTTGAAGTGGATGATGTTTTTTAGCTTAGAGTGGTATAACCTGATCTAAGAAATAGACATATAACAAATAGGTGTAAAATATGGCCATTCCAGTTTAAATCTGATTGTGTATATTTAAAATAAGAAAAGAGAATTGAAAAGCTCAAATTGTTAGATTTTAAACCAAATTTTTAAAGAGAAAAACAAACTTGTAAATTCTTACTTCAACAATATTTAAGGGAAGATCATTTAACATATCCATGATCTCACATACTCCATAGTCTGTAATATCAAATGGCTTGCTTAGGCACTTGTTGTAAATTGTAGCAAATTCTGAAACAGGAATCTGTTTGCTAGCTTGTGATTTGAGCATACGAAGAAGATCAGCTGTAAATCTTTTTACTTGTGACCGATGAGTTAATGTTACGACTTTACGATTACCTGTTCCCATTACCTAATAAAATACAATGTAATTAAAACAGAAGGAAAACTAATTTTTAAGTCTAATTCTTTACTAATTAAAATCACATTTCCACAAAAAAAATAAAATTTAAAAGAAAAAACAATTTGCTAGATACACTTTGAAGCCCAGAATTAAATTTTACCTTGACAATACATTACTTCAGCATAACTTTGCTCATTAATTCAGATAGACATTTTTGAAATGTCGAGTCAATATTTTGGAAGACTAAGTAGGGCACTAAAAGTTAGAAAATAATTTCAGTTAATTCATTTTCAAATATTGGACGCGGGAGGGAGGGTTTTATTATTATTATTTTATTAACTCAAATTTTTAGACGAGGGAAGCACTTTTATTTTGTTTTCAACCAATAAGATTTTAAGTACCCTAATATAGGCTAAATTTTAGCATAAAAAATAAGCCCACTTATGATTTTTCTTTTTAATACAGATTCCTTTGAAGAGTGGTGGTCTTAGAAATACGGAATGATGATAGAAGTGGAAAATGATTGTGAATTAATGCATAGGCCTATATTTTTATTGTATTACTATTTACTTTCTGTATAATTTTAGCTTGTATTGTTAAATTTGTTTCTGGATTTCTTGTAATAACGTCCGCTTTTTAAAAAAAAAAAAACTTGTAAACTTACAGTAATTTGGAAATCATTTTAAACTTTATATACTGTATCTATAGAAACTGAGAAAGAACAATTGACATATAAATATATTTCTGTATATTAAAATAAATTTTATATTCAGAATTATAAAAAAAAAAAAAATACTATAAGTTAGGAATTACTTTGAAGATTTTTACATTTCATAATGTAGCTAATAGGAAAGTGCACCTCCACTTCTATTCACTTGCATTATTTTTATGCACCTCCAATATAATATAACTATGATGCCAGTTTATTTGCATTGCAATTATATTTTTTTGGAATTTGACAATTTAAAGCCGATCAAAAACCTTCAAATATACGAAAAGAATGTAACGCGGGCGGCGGGCAGATCTTTTTTTATTAGAGTTTTTACTATTAATAATTAGGGCAATTAAAGATAACGTACAGCATCTTAAGTATATTTATAATTAATTATTTGCATAAGCTGGACCTTTGCTGTATAATTTATAAGCAGCTGTGAAATTAAATGACTATTAAATTGTAAAAATAATTTTACATAATAAAATATCTTGTATATTAACTTACCTGTAAAACATGGGTTACTGCATCGAATAAATCAACAAGCTTTGTAAAACCATAATCGGCAACCCGGCACTGACGGCCAAAATGATGATGGTAGGAAGGGATGAACTTGGTAAAAGCCATAAGACAGTGTGGGCTATTTTTCATTAAATCCACAATTTCCCGACTAAACAAAGCCAATTGGGCAGCTAAAGGTGGACTAGTAGTTCGAGGACAGGGATCTGAAATATTTAAATTACAGTATCACATAAATTTCTAAAAATAGTAAATTAATTAGCATTAAAAATAAAATAAAAAATAAAAACTCCAGAAATGCTCGAATTTATCTTGAAACTCATACCATTACTGCAGTCAGTTGTGATTCAAAATCGAGAAGCAATATATAACTTTACTTTCTATATAGCTTTTTAACATCAATAATTTATACTTGTCAAATTGGGACATATAGATTATCCATTCCCATAGTATAATTTCATTTTAATTAAACTTAAATTTTTTTACAAAAATCAATTGCTTATAAAATTACTTTATATGCTCATTTTTCTCAGAATTTAAAAAAAAAATCAAACCAAACAGCAAACATTAACAAAAACCAAAAAAAAATTCTAAAAAATATTATTTTCTATCTCCCCCCATTGCACCATCCCTTTACAAGACTGTATTTGTACTAAGTACAAGTTCAGGCTATGAGATGTAAGAATAGGAGATGGCATTTTAACCCGCAAAATCCAAGGCTGTCAGATATAGTCATCAGGTATAAAAGGACTAGGACACAGGTTGTAATTTATAAGCACAGTTTATTCCGAAATATTATAACGATCCCTTGAGTGGGTTCTTATTATTGTTTATTGATTGGTGTTTTCAAGGGGTATCTGAGTTATTTCCAGGTATAACTTATTTTCTTAACATGCTATTTATGGAATTCATTGCGCTCGTAAATTGCGTGTTAAAACGAGGTGGCAGTTCGTTGAATCTAAATTGTCTTTTGAAATATTCAAAAGCTCTAAAACATGCTAATCAATCAATTAATTATGCAATCATGTTAATGTGTGTGCGCGTTCTTCCTTCAAAAGCTCTAAAACGTGCTAATCAATCAATTAATTATGCAATCATGTTAAATTGTGTGCGCGTTCTTCCTTCAAAAGCTCTAAAACGTGCTAATCAATCAATTAATTATGCAATCATGTTAATTTGTGTGCGCGTTCTTCCTAGTATAAAAAGAAGAACGTTCACACAAATGATTGCCTCAAAACGCATCATAGAGCTGCTTCCCTCTAGTAGCTTGCTGTAACACCTCTGATGTTTTACATATTTATCTTTTTTCTGGGGGTGCCTAGGGGATGGTGGCCCTCTTGGTTTTGAGAACTCCTCAGAGTTATAATAGTGCTGAGAGTTTCAGTATGAGGCTTATTATTGTTTGTATATTGGAAAAAGTACTTTTATGTGAGTCAAGGACTGGACTCTAACTTAGCTAGATAACTGTATTTTAGTATATGCATACTTATAGACTGATTGAAGATAAGAAGTCTCCCGGTTTATCTCTAATAACTGGGCAACTATCCAGGCTGGATATCTCTGCTTGGTGACTGGGTTATCTCCCAGCTGATTCTCTCGATGAATAAAAGTTCTGGCCTTTTATCTTAGCCAAAAGGATCGTAAGGTTTTTCAGAAAACAATGGCAGATTTTTTATTGGTTCTTGGATGGAAAATTCAGCCAATAGAAATTTCACTGTTATATAGATTGAAATTGTAGTTTGTAGTTTTGTGGGATAGAGAATGTTGACATGTTTTATGCATCAAGTTTATGACTAGTAGGAATAAAAATGTCATAATTTTTGCTTATTACTGCCTATTTATAATTTGTATACACATTTCCGTGATTAATGTTCATTACATGTAATGAATAAATGTGCTTTGGATAGCTAGCCAAAGTTTATTGTAAATAAATGTTCTGTAAGAATTGCTTAATACTGCCTTAGTTTTATACACTGTAAGGCCTGATATGCTACTAAGATAGGATATCAGCTTAAGAGGGAAAATTAGTGACCAGAGTGTTTTCACCCCCACAATATCCTGAGCTATCAGAAATGATATTTGGACACAAAGAGACTAAGAAACATTATGTACTAAGAAAACATATTTTATTATGACAAAATATATTTGGTAATTGTAATGATGATAGTATGCTTGTGAAAGATATATTATGCAAAATACAATTACAATAATATGCTCAGAATAAGAAAAAACATACATTTGGTGTGTGCTGATTTTGTTGGATCATGATAACGAGATAATAAAATATGATAAAGTTATTGCAGTAATATTTGAGGATAAGCAGTATTATTATTATTGAAAGTAGATAACCGGTATTATTGATGTCTTCTTCTTGTAAGGACTGCGAATGGCAACCTGACTATCATACCCTAACTATTTATATGGGAAAATTATAATGGACAACCACGGCTCTTTGTTAAACTAGGAATGATAAGTTTATTAAGCCAGCAGGCTTCTTACTAAGCTATGGCTAATTTGCAGCCACACAGTAGGCTGAACTACAAACACTGGTATCGTAAATTCTGCTAGGATTAACCTAGGCTGGTGATCAGGGCTTAACCCTGGCAGGAACAAATATGAAACAGGGAATATTTCCCTGGCTGGTGATACGCCGTTGAAGTCCAGAGCACACCGATACTTTGGCTTTTATAGTAGGCCAAAGGATTCAGAAGGATTTTTAGAAACAATGGTGATGTGGCTATTGGCTCTTTTTACCACAGAGTGGACCAATGGTAGAGCCAATAGGCCTTTTGCCTTCCATTTGGTCCGAATTTTTTTGGCGGTCACAATAATAGACCAAATGGAGGTTTTGCCTCATGTTGGAGAGGAGATAGGTTCCTTGTGAGTCTGACAGGAAGTGTTGTTGTTTGGGATGTACAGTGGGTGTTGGCAGGTAAGTTCTATTGATGGTTTGAGTTAGTTAGGATGGTTATTATGTTGTTACTGCTTATTGATTATTTTTGTGATTGATTAGCTATTGAATACTGCCTATCATAGATTACAGCATTCCTCATTACTGCTATTTTGAATTAGGCCAAATAGTTGGTTGGCTAATAAATGTTTGGTCTATTAGACCAATCTTAGCTAAAGTTTTTATTGCAACAAATATATTTGTGGACAGTTTATGTCTCATCACTAAAGTTATCTTATCTTATTTCTTAATCCAGCACACACACACACACAGAAATCATACAAATGTTTATTATGATAAAAAAAATAAACGTTCAAATATGATAATGTTAATAATACAAAATGACAGCAACTTGTTTTCTTGCTTCCACTTCTGGGCAGGTTGCTGGCTGGTTTTCATCTTTGGATAATTATTATATTACAACAGACAGGAGTAATATACTGTCTTATTAGTTAGAAACAATATAACAAATTATTATTATGCTATTAGCAAACTTTATTGTAATGACAATATTATACAGAGTGTTGTTGTTGGAGTAAAACATATATAAGAAGCTGGAGACAATATTTATGAAGGTGTATCTCCAGGTTATAACACAAATTATTATTAAAGTTCATAGCCATCTTGATAGTTGTTTTACTTGTGTTAGACATTACATTTGTTGGCACACACACTCACACACAAACAACATATTGAGGAAATTTTGCGTAGTTTTTAATTTAATTAGTTACTAATTATACATAATTATATTAGTTACTAATTATACATAATTATATATCTTGCTATCATAGATAGATGTTTAGTATGTTGTTGCTAGAGTATAGACATGTAAGAAGACAGGACTGCAGCTCTAATTGAGGTGCAGTTTGTCTTATTACATTTTCTATATAATTTTAAAATTTGTTTTCAGAAATTTAATTTGGATTTTTACAATCTCTATTATAAGTTATTTACTTTTTTTTTAGGCAAACAATATTATTGTAATGCTTAAAAGTCAGTATTTTTATAACAAAAGTTATCTTTAATTTATTTTTAAAAAAAATATCAATTAAAAGTGTTAAGCTTTCACAACACGTTCATAATAATTTACAGTATAATAATTCAAACAATGAGAATATGCTATGTAATCAGAATATCTTATAATAAGCCTGAATTGCATCTTCATAAGAGATACAATCCTGCCTTTTCATATGTTTTATTGCCTCCTCCCAGTCAGAGGGTCCATAAGGATCCCCTTCCCGAGTAAGAGTACCGGTGAACAAGATCAGCTTTCATTCCTTTGATTAGATGTCTATACACAGACCAAAGCAAGGAAGGGTATATACCTAAGCTAAAATAATTACCATTATCCCTTTACATTAGTAATTTTGAACAATGGTAATTTTAAAAAATGATGTAACATATCATTTTGACCAATGGTAATTTTAAAAAATGATGTAACATATCAAATTTATAAAAATAACCAAGAAATTATTTTTTTAAAAAAAGAAAAATCACTATAATATTTTATAGTATAAAACAAATTTCATTTTTATTTATTATTTTAGAGACAATTTTTAAAAAAAAATGCATTTTTTTTAAATATGAAAATATCTCACCTGATAAAGGTAATTTGTTTTTGGCCCATTGTATTTTTTTTATGCCCCGCGCAGACTGTGTAATTAGGATCCCTGGTACACATGAAATTAAATGTTCAAGAGGTACACCACCCTCCTCTACCGTCACCAAATTGTCAAATTCACTTGCGTAACAAACAGGAAAGCTAAAAAACAAAGGAATGGGGGAAATATTGTACTAATGCATATTTAAATTACAATAAAACAGCTATGTGTGAAACATTTATCTAAATAAAAAGCTTAAATCCATTAATTTTTTTTTTTTTTTTTTTAAGATTTCTGGAAAGTATTATGTTTTTCCCCATTAAAGATAGCGTATCACCATGTCATGTAACATGGTCATATACTTTCAAATACAAACACATGATAGCTATTATAAAAGATACTGTATATTTTAAACATTTTCAAAAAAATATTTCTATTGATAGTAAAATTAAGTACCGTATTATGGTCTATTATTTTTTTGTTTAGGAATTTTATATGTAGCGCAAATATTAGAAAAAATATTAAAGTGGTTTATCAATGAATTTTTTTATTTTTTTATTTATGTTTAGTTTTATCTAAAAATATTTGTTTAATTAATCAATTTGGAAAATTTAAACTGAAACATATAAAAATTTGCAAGTTTCTATGTTGTTTTCAAAAATAAAACCCTATTGCTGACGTTAAATTGATGTAGCCAAAGGATAAAATCTCGCTGGTTTTTGGCTGGAGGAAATGCATATCTGGGATCCAGACGCTAGTCATGACTTCATTACATTATTGTTTACAAAAATAGTCAACAAAAGTGTTATAAAGTTTTGAAGAATGAAAAAAAAGAACAGAGAAAAAAAGTTATTTTCTTAGCATCAATATAAGATTAATAATTTTTTTGAGCTAATTCTTGGGATTGAAGTCAATTTTAAGGGAGGGGGGAACCCTCTGGGAGCTTTTATATGTGAGCTTATTAACTTTACACGATAATGAGAACAAGTTAACTATTACTTCCATTTTTAAACATTCTTAGAGATATTTTTTAATGCAAATAAAACCTGTTAAAGGTTTATTTTCAGCCTGCTGATGTTTGTTTCAAATTGTCTTTATAAAAACCACCGACTGCAAATAAAAAATAAATAAAGCTTTGAATCACTGATCTACATGTCGATTGGTCTGTGAAGGAAACGGCCCTATTCTGGTCTGACAACCAAGTCAACCACTATTACTGTTACTGGAATTCATGTGAGATTTTTCTGGCAAAATACGTCAAGTAGGTTTGATAATTTGATACATATTGGCATAAAAGTCCAAATTTGATGTATTTATGGACCGAATATAACAAATTGATTAATTAAACAAGCATTTTTATACAAAAACACACATAAATCAATGAAGTTGAAATAAGCATTGATAAACCACTTTAAATTAATTTTAAACACAAAATAATTTTTTTCTTTACCAATAAAAGTAATGATTTTTAAATTAATTTTAACAAATTTAGTTGAATTTTTGTACGTGCACAATTCACTTTTATATCTATAATACTTAAGTCATATACTATATTGAAACGAAAGAGTACTAAAGTTTCTTAAAAAAAAAATTGTTAAAAATTAGGAATTCAAGTCAAATATGGAATAACTTGAACTCATAAATTGTAAACTTTTTTTTTTTTTTTTTTTTTGAGAACTTGATCACCTGAATAATTTGATCAAATTTTGAGTTGCTAAATTTCAAGTGTATAAGTTTACTAAACATTAATAATTATTATTAGAATAAAGACAAATACAAGTAAGAATATTAATTTATTTCTGAAATGGATCAATAACATTGCTTTAATAATCTTTACAAATGTTGTGTTGGAATAAATATGTGCTACCCGTTTTAAAATTCTTATAGCCAATGTACAATTTTCAGAAACAAGATATTAATAATAATTAGAAACATAATTGTTTAGTTGAACAGAAATCAAACAGAGCTATATTTAATCCAAAAACAATCAATTGGTTAACAGTTGCGCTAACGGAAATTGTGTGAAAATTATAAACAACGTTCAAGAAGATTTATTCCACTTATTAGAGTTGGGGCATATTTATTACTTAGTAGGAATTAGGGTTCAGATTGTGATGAAGTTTAAGACTATACAAAAAATAAGGTAGCTTGTTATTTTAGTCATATGCCATTAGTTGATTTAGGATTAAAAGGCGATCTGGAAGGTGCTGGCAACTGCTAGTAATTTAAGACAACAATGGTGTGTCTGTGTTTTGAGATGCTGTTAACGATTGAAAAGTATAAGTCCAATTTTAACACGTTTTTAACATCTGCGCATATATTTTTGTCATTATGGTAGTTTTACCGGAAATTATATCAAAATCGATCAAAAAAAAGATTATTTCACCCCTTTATCAGCAAAGGGTTGGGGAAAAGTGGGTTTAATACATTGGAGTTAGGGTTCAGGGTTGTGGCAAGGTTAGGACTGTAAACAACAACAAAAAAAAAAGGCTGCTATCCATCTCGATGAAACATGCGCAGACGTGAAAAGCTGACTTATACTTTTCCATTTATAACGCCTTGTGTGCTTGCTTTCTGTTTGTTTAGAAACATTAGTATAAAACTTGAATTTTCATAACTTTTTAAATGAAATAAGAAAATTTGATGAATTAAACACACATTTTTTGGGGGGAAAATTTAACGAAATTAAGAAAGTTGAAAATAATATTCATAATACACTTTAAAAGGATTAAATTGTTTANAATTATGTTTTTAATGTACAGTATATACAATATATTATTCTTTAAATATTGGGAGGGTGATCACTTGGCTAATTTATAAGATAGTGTCTCCATCCTAAATATAGCTGAAGCTACTACGTAATATAAGCATTGCTCACAACAGAATATATAAAATATAAATGCTAGTTTAATAAGAGCACAATCCTTATTAAATAAGTACAGTATGTTTTCATTGATTAAATTAACAATGTCAAACATCATTAGAATATAATCATGCTTTATTAATTGTACTAATAGCTATTATAATTTAATGTGTTTGTTATAATTAACAATGCTTTAAATACAATTATAATTATGAAGTGTAAACACATGGAGCTATATTTATATATTGAAAATAGGCCTTAACCTATAGCTGACACTAGAGAAGAATGAGGGGCAATCAATAAATCATATTAAAATAATTTAAAGGCTATATTTCCCAAAACTACATATTTCACACTTCACACAGACTTGCAAATAACCAGGTGAGTGGGGATTCCTCCAGTGGATAAAACCAACTAATCCCATTGATTAGGGATAAAGCAAATTACTGACAGATTCCAAAATCCAAGCGACTCATTATAAAACTATAAAAGGCCAAATCCTTTATTCAACACACCATCACTCACCCAGCACATCGTCTTATCAATCAACCAGCAATAGATACCAGCCATATCACGATCAATGACACAGCTGTAGTTTCCCTTGATGCCACTGTTAGCCAGCGCTCACTAAGGTTCAACACACAACTGCCAGAGAATGGAATTCTAATATTTCACATACTGTATAACAGTTTCAGAAAAAAAAAATGGGAGCAACCACCAAAGAACTTTCAGAAATATCTGAAATATTAGAATATGTCTTAAATACTGTGCACTGCTGTGGCACAACATCTAATAAAAATAATAAAGCTTGGAATCTCTTTAAAAAAGAGCACCAAAGATAATTTTGGCATCACTGACTAAATGACCTGAAGAAATAGATACAGTTCAAATTGTTAGAGCCTCAGCATATGGAATTACTTTACAAGTTCACAGTATCTTTTTTTGAGTGTGTAAATGTCACCTGTACCTTCCACCTAAACAGTTTAAACAAGAATTAATAGAGCCTATCCTAAATTGAAACCTTTACTTGAATTAAAAGACTCATCACTTCCATCAGTCATAATCAAAATAGTGAATACTTATTTACACAGTAGATGGAAGAATGCAACAATATGAAATGGAATATTGAGGCAAATGGAGAATTATATTTGGAAAATGGAGGTATGGTTTAGGTTAAATGATGGGAAGGAGAAACTAGAATCAACTCCATATTAATTTTTATTTAATTTTAAACTTTATACAAATTGCTAATTCACTAAAATTATTTCTTAATTGTGATAGATTTATGGGCTAAGTTGAAAAAACAAAAATGATCTAGATCTATAAACCTAATGATTATACCGATAATAATTTTAAATAAAGCCATTAAAACAGACCTATTCAATGGCAAGGTTCCGTTATGACTCTGCAGCAAAGTGTGAACCTTTGTCGCCAGGGTCTTGAGGGGCTCTTTGACCATTGGCAGCTCAGCATACTCTTCTGTTTCAGCCCAACCAGTTCCTGTTATTTCTGTACAATGGAGCTCACAATAGGGTTTTTCTAAGAGTTCTTCAACTTCCTGGTCAAATAAATTCAAGGAATTTACTTACAAAATCTACAGGCATATTAAATAAAATTGCTTGACATTTCATTTAATTGAGAATCTATTGTAAACATTTTATTTATTAAATAAGACATTTGTTGCACATACATCAAGATTTTGATTAATAGTGTCTCTGTCTTAGTCTCTAATTGTAAAGCAATTTTCCAATATAAACTGGATTAGTTTTACTACATTTATAAGACTATCTCCAAAAAATAAAAAGAGAAAAAAAAAAACTAGAAACTTTTTTAAAATTATTATTTTGAATATTATTCTCTTGCATAAACTTCATAACATTTTAGAAAAAAAAAAAAAACATTGTACCTCTTGTAAATTATTATTGTTATCAGAATTGACTGGGCTTTGACAGCTGGCTTCAGGGTTAATGCAAACAATACGTCCAGATTCTAATTCTTGAATTTCTACAATATCTCTCATTTTGTACAAATCCGATACACTAATATTTCTATGATATCTGGAAGAAAAAAAAATTGCCATTAACATCTACAGTACTTGAAATAAAATCCAAGCAAAATTTAAATAGAATGCTTAAGAAAACAAACAAATAACTGGCAATACTTATTAGAATATTAACCTTTTAAATAATAGTTACACCATAAATTGTTTCCAGTAGCAAACTGTAAAAATTTAAGCTTGATAAAAAAGACTAATTTTTACTTTTTTTTTTAAAAAAAAATGGATTTATTATCTACATAGCTATTTAAAATGATTGAAATTTATAAATATTTAATGTTATACTTAAAATGTCTTCAAAGAATATAATTTGTAATTTCCAAGCCCCCCCCACCTTTTGTATTATGAAAGCTTGGTAATATCTAAAGAGAATATAATTTGAATGAATAGTGGAGGTAGAAATGGTGTGTTTATAAACACAAGAAGCTATCAAGTGAAGATCCAAAATTTAATTCTTACTTTGTTCCCAAAGAAATTTTTTGCAGCTGATGTTTTATTCTTATTTGTATCTACTGATATAATTCCCAACATAGACCTATGGCATAGTAATAGGCAAAAATTGAATAACGTTGAAATATATTTGTCCTGTTACTGTTTATATATAATTCAAAGAGCAATGAAAATATATTTTTATAATTTCAAAAAATCAGCTTTACTCAAATGACTAAAAACAATTACAGTATATAGTGAAAGGGTTAAATGCTTTACTCAATAGAGTAAAAATAAGTTATTAATAATTAAATATTGAAATAAATTGTTGTACAATATTGTAATTAAGAATCCCTTGGCATTCCAGTAAAAGAAAAACATAATAAAAATTGGCATTTCCGAAAGCCAAAACTTGAGAATAAATTTCTCAAAGAACTCTAAATAAAGAATCAAGGACTATAGTTCATTCATTAACTTAATATCATTAAAAGACAATGAGTTTAATAAGACAAAGTTTTGTGACCACCCATAATGCAAAGGAATGACCTCCAGAATTTAAAAACTGATGGCCTACTGCATGCAAGTCAGCTGATACACCAAAGTTGTTACTCTGACTTCAAAATCAAGATGGCCACCCTATTCAGAGGCAGTAATCACAAACTTTGGGTTATTATTACAATTTTATAACAACTTAACATTATGAAAAAGCTTAAAGGGACTATAGACACATCACATATCCAAAACCCAACAACTTATCAAATCAATCCAATGGCCAAAGCTAGAGAAAAAATCCCTGCAATAAGATAAAGGGGTTATTTCCCAAAGCAAGACATACCTCATGAAAACAAGACATTTAAAGATAGATAACCAGAAAAAGAAAACAATCCAAAGTAATCCAAGCCCTATTAGAGTAATAGTGAGTTTTCTACATTATATCTTTTATAAGATTCAGCTAATAAGAAATCCCTAATAAATTGCTAAATTAGGGAGTAGTCTATATTCCAAAAGTATCCGTTTAGGGCTTATCCTCAGATAATTATCATCATCCTGAACTATCCCTCTCTACAATATTGAAATGGTAGTGTGTGAATCTTTCTACTTGATCAAACATTCCTCTACTCTTTCTTGAAGTTGTCTTACACTGAGTTTGTGCTTGATTTATTTCTTAGTCATGATTAGTAGGAAATGCCAATGGTCAATATTTAAATTTTTATGTTTTTCGTTATAGTCAAAACAATGTAATTTATATGTAGTAACGTAGGCTTTGCACAAAACTGTCAAAGCAACGATGTCCTCAGTCTGTGCTATAATATATAGGAAAAAGAATAAAAACACCAGAGTATTTTTTATAGTTGAGATAATGCAATGCATTCTTTTACTAAATGTCCAACTCGGCCTCAATCAATAAATACATCAGGCAAAAAGGTAATACTAAAAATTACCGGAATATCCACTAGAAAGTGCTGAACCATTCACACCTACGAAATATGGATCAGAGTTTTACACAAGCTGCCATCACACACCTGAGTTCCAAAGGACGATGGAATTAAAATTCTCTGATGTTGGGGTAAAGCACCTGGCAGAAATGCCAAACAACTTCATCTAGACTGTTTTATAGCTGGAGCTACGCTCCTATGTTGAAGAAAATTAGCATAAATAAATACATGTGTGCTCTTCCACGTGGTGGTTTTACATTAAAATAAGCCAATTGTTAAGCATAGGAGAGACGATCTATATTTCTTTATTACAGTTAACAATTTTTATTTTTACCTATTTTATGTACAGTATATATTATACAGGTGAAAAAACTTCAGGTTATAATTCAAACCGGCTGGTTCTAAAATTATTTTTGTACTAATGCTTGAAATCCATATTTTCTTATTTGACAAAGATCAATCTAAAATTCAGTCTCAAAGTATTTTATATATTGTTTCATTTATTATTAGTAATTCGGACCGTTAGCTTAATACCAAATCGATCTACAGTGAAATTATAAGTACCATTTTATTTCTATTACAAGTTATATTTTCTATATGTATCTTTTAGTCAGTTCATAATCCGGAGATTTAACTGCTAGGAGTATAACTAACACATACTAAATTTATTATTCAATAAACTTAGATAAACATGGATTTTGAACTATCTGCTATTTTGTTCTATCAATGTTGTTCATATAAAGAAAATATAATTTTTATAACATTTTATTGGATGTGTACAAATACTCCCAGATTTCTAATAGAATATTTTCATATATTTAGATGTAAAGTAGACAAGTATTTGCCCTAATGTGGCTTCAACAATGAGACTAACTAAATATTCAATATTAAAAAAAATTATATAGTAGTCAGGAATAAAATTTATAAATAATTTCATTGCCTTCAACCATTTTTTAATGATTTGTTTATACATATTGTGTAGTTGCTATACCAGGGAGAGGGTGGGACCTTTGACATTGAAGCCACACAGTATTCAAGAGACGCACACTTCATTTATAGTCAAACATCAGTAAACCACACACACTTTGTTTACTCCATTTTAACAAAATTTTAGATACAGTATCTACTGTACCTAAATATAACTTCAGTGGGTCTTCCAGGAGTATGTCACTTGTGATCTGAAGCACCTCTTAAATTGAACCATATGCAAGTCAAGCTTGCATATGGTTCAATTTAAGTGATATCTAGTGGCAGAAAATGAGAATGAATGACTAAGAACAATTTAATATTGTGCTTCAAAAAAACAATGAATATGAGAATTTAAAGTGGTTTATCAATGATTTTTTTTAAAATTGATTTATGTTTTGTTTTACCTAAAAGTATTTGTTTAATTAATCAATTTGGAAAATTTAAACTGAAACATATAAAAACTTGTTTAAAAAAAATAAAACCCACGAGCTGACGTCAATTTGACGTCGCCAAAGGATAAAATCTCTCTGGGGGGGAAATACATATCTGGGATCCAGACGGTAGTCATATCACGAGAGCATAGAATCCTGTTACAATAAGTGACAATAAGTAAATGGATATCAGCTTTATTTTATTATTTACAGTCATAACCTTACCCTTACCCAAGAACATAACCATTACTATGTATTTATACCATCGGGCTGGAAGGGGGGGGGGTATAATCTAGAGTCTAAATAATCCTTTTTTTGATCGATTTTGATAAACATTAGCTATTTCCTGCCATTTGACATATAGGACTGAAATATATGTGCAGATTGTGAAAACGCAGTAATTGTCACTTATTGGATACCTTTTCTATTGTCTCCTGTCAAACTTCTTAGTCAACCGATATTACTTAAAATTGAGAAAATAAATAAATAAATAACAGAGAAAAAGTTACTTTCTTCGCATCAATATAAAATCCATAAAATTTTGAGAATTCTTGGGATTGAAGTTGAAATCTATGTTAAGAAAAAAAAAAACAACACCTCAAAATACCAGAAGGCTTTTGTACGTTATAACTTGACACGATGAGAACAAAATATTAACTATTATTTCCAAAGTTTTTAATAATATTTCTTAAACATTCTTAGAGATATTTTTTAATGCAAATAAAACGTGTTAAAGGTTTATTTTCAGCCAGCTTGTTTCGAGTATCTTTCATAAAAACCACTGAGTCACTGACTGTAAATAGAAAATAATAAAGCATTGAATCACTGATCTACATTCCGATTGGTCTGTAAAGGAAACGGTCACTATTCTGGTCTAAAATCGGGCGAAAGCGGATGTAAACTTGTCCCGTTTTACCGCATTTTTAACAATTGCGCATTTGTTTGTCATATACNTCAAATGGCCGAAAATAGCTCAAAATTATCAAAATCGATTAAAAAAGGACTATTTCGCCCCTTCATCTTCATAGGGTTAGGGCATAGGGGTTTAATACGTAGTAGGAGTTAGGGTTCAGGATAAGGGTAAGGTTAGGACTGTAAATTTAAAAAAAAGGCTGTAATTATTACGGTAAATGGGACATGTTGGCCCTGTTCTAGACACTCGTTTCTGTTCTGACAAACAGTGAAATTTTTCAACTAAAATTCGTCATATCAAGGGTTGATAATTTGCTACATATGGGTATAAAAGTCGAATTTTGATGCATTTATGGACCGAACATAACAAATTGATTAATTAAACAAGCATTTTTTTTACAAAAATACACATAAGTCAATAAAGTTGAAATAGGCATTGATAAACCATTTTAATTAATTTGACATGTCCAATTTGAGAATGTGTAATTAGAAATTACTAATGATGAAATTATATATTTGACAAATTGCACTAAATATCTCAAAAGGTCAAAGGTTCTCCACATCTGAGCTATACCCATTATCAGTAAAAATAACAAGCAAACTACATTTCTTATATAGAACTAAAGAATAACTATTGCAATATTTATACAATATTTATTCTTGAGTCCTATTTAAGAAATTTAGTTAATCATTTTACTGATGATGGTTACAGCTAGTAGGCTACTCGTAAAGCAGAAAAAAAAATCAAGCAAAACAAAAAAAAAACGGTGAAGACAATTAATTTATCTATAAATAACCAATCTTAGAAAATCAAACAGTAAATGAAATAAAATCAATCAAAATTTAAAAAATTCAAAATTCATCAATAAAAACTTAAAAAAAAAAATTAAAACCTTTTTTCAAATAATTCTATAAACTTGAACAGAGGTAAGCTATTTCCTGTTACTTCATTCAGTAAAGTAGTAACTTCTGACCTGGGGGGGAAAAAAAAAAAACTTATTTACAATTAATTTACAAAAGTTTTTAATAAAAAAACAAAACAGTTAATTCTCGATATACTGTACACTGAGGTTGTGTCCTTGGAAACCAGTGTTTAAATTAAAAAGGTGTAAATGAAACAAATTTCCATAGGAAATAATAGAAATGCTGAAGGACTAGGGGATGATGAAAACAAAAACTGTGTAATTTATTCTATTATTAACATCTTATAAGGTTAATTTGCTACAAATGGTACCTATAGATTTGGATATTAGTGGAGGGATGTGTCAGCTACTACAATATAGTAAGGCTTCATCGGGCTGGAAATGGTTCATCTCATGGAGTCTCCCTCCCCCCTGTTAACTCCATACTATCACGAGACGAACTATCGGTTCTTGTAAACTGAATTTGGATCTTAGTCTGGTATTATTAGGGATTACTATGACCACAATCTCCGAGGCTGGCGCAGGTTTTGCACTGGCATGGAAGACTGAATAGCCATAGCAATCTCCAAAGATACCTACTAAGATGGGAGCTTTATTACTAACTAGCAAGGTTGGGAACAATAGTCATAATCTTATGCAACTTAGAAACTAGGCCTCTCTTATAACTAGTGAAAGTATTCATGTCGTGGCCAGCACAAATACTAAGTTATAAGCCCTATCTGGGAAATATCTCTATTTTCTCCATAACCTCGGCTTGGGGTACTCCGCACAACACGGTGGGGAAGCACGCAAGATCCCAATGCATCCTGGCCTTCACAGATTGGCGAGATATATTCCACGAGACGAATCACCTAGTAAATATCCGGTTCCCATTGCTAGCACTAGCCTATACTTACATGCAAATGCCCGATCCAAAATTACTGATACATCATATCTACATATAAGCTCTTTGCAGGCATAAACTACCCCAAAAACATGATATTCACTGAAACAGGGTCTGTTGTGACAATTGGTGGTTATTTCTCTTATGGGGGCACTAAATAATCGGCACAACTAGACGAAATAAAGCGGCAGCCTAACTAAACCCTACTAAATTCCAGCCCGGACCGGCCAACTGGGGACTCAAGAGGTAAAAGGGGGTTAATCCCTTATTATCCCTGCCCTGATAGATAGGATACAGGTACGACCCTATCTCACGCTTGCTTATAAAAACATCTGAAAAAAAAAAGGTTAGATTAAGTGATGTAGGGGGAGAAGGGATAAGAAATTGGAATAGGTAGTTTTAGAAGGGAATTACATTCTGAAAGTCTAAAAGTTCAAAAGTTTACAAGCTAGCTATTGGATTCTGGAATCGTAAATTCACTCACCACGTTTGCAGATAATTTTTAACAGATAAACACGGAGAATATTATGGTTACTAGGCCTAGGGAGGCAGCATTATAACTATGAACAGATTTTATTATGTATTAGATTTAGTAGGTTTCATCAGATAATTTTAGACGGGTAAAATGAGGATGCCTTCGGCTGAACTTCAGTGAACCCTTATAGAGGTAGTCTAAAGAAGGCTACTTAGTCAGCGTCCGGTCTGGCTTCTGTCAGCCATCAAAATTTAGGTGCCATCTCTCGAATTTTCGCTCAGCTCAAGGTTTTAAACTGGCAGGTAGTTAAGGGCGTTCAAGGTGCTGTTGAGTTTCGCCTGATAGGTTGCCATTATGCTATTTCCAATGATGTAAGCTGTACGGTAGCTCCCTCTAGTAACCAAACTGTTCAAATCTCCCTAGCAACAAGGAAACGATGTGAACCTTCAATCGTGGCTTTTGTACAATCATAACAAATTGTATAAATAGTCCAAATATCGTGAAATATAGCAATTTGGAGGGGTGAAAGTTCCATTTTCTTACTGAAAGTTAATTCTATGAATTATTCCCAAGAAGGCTATAATGTTGGCCATACTCAGGGAGGGCCAGTATTTGGGTAGGGGGGGGGGTTTGTAGAGAACATATAACATATATGAAAAAAGAGTCAAAATAAATATTTTCAACCAAGTAATATACAATAATTAATACTGGTAACTTGCTGAAAGAATGAGAAGGTGATATAGGAATAAAATGGGGAGTTTTATTCTGTAATTTGCTACTACTTCAGGTAGCAAATGACAGATGGATTTGAATTTAGGTTATAAGGTAACATTTATTCATAGAAAAGCATTCCATAAAGAATTTGAATCAATTAGAAATAAATTTCTCTCAGACTCTCATAATATTAACAAAAGTATAAATGCTAAATAACTTTTTCAGTTGGACAGGTTTTTGTTTTATTTTATTCTATATATTTTCTTAAACTGTTATTTCAAATAATTGATAGTGTTATTTAAGAAGTGATAGTAATTCTTAAATCACGTTACTCCCAAAACTTGTACTGTAAATAAAATTCATGTAAATCAAGATTGCCTGGGTTTATAATGAATATTTAAATTTTTATTACGATTTACTGTACATTCAAAACCCTATTAACAATTTAATTTTCAATTCCTTTCTGTAAATTAATAATTACAAAAAAAGTTATTTATTTAGGCTACAGTAATAATAGCTTTACAAGAACATAATAAATTTTGGACTGAGGTAGTATAGTGTTAAAAAAGTTTAAAGTGATACAGAATTTAATACATTTGCCTCATAAATTAAATTCTGTACAAACGTGGTCTTGAATTCTGTATCGCTGTGGACAAGAAAATATTTTGTATTATTTTTAATATTTTACAGTATATACACTATTATAGCGTAGGCGTTAGATTTGATTTTATTAGTCAGCAGAGCCTTCACAGTGGTGATCCTCCAGGCCCTTGTCATAAATTACAGATATCAGGAAAAAAAAAACAATATAAAAACATACAAATAAAAACAATGTTTATGAGGAATCTACTTACATTATATACTACTACTACGGTGAATAACCAGTCTTTAAAAATTGTGAAATCTTACTTTTAAAGATATCAAGGCTTTTAGTAAGTCTTGTCTCACCTGGAAGGCTGTTCCAATACATAGGACCACAGCTTGAAAATGATCTGGATCCGAATTGGGTTTTAAAACCATTCTTTTTTAGGCCTTTACTTTCTGACAGCTTAGTGTTTAAGTTTTGAGTTTCAGATGAAAACTTCAGCAAGGATCTCAAGTTAGCTGGTAAGTCTGTGTACAAAATCTTCCACATAAGAGTGTAAAAATGAATAAGTCTCATCTTGTTTAAAGGAATCCAGTGTAACTTTTCAATTGCAGCACTAGCACTTTGTTCACACATACCATACCTTATGTACCTTGCTGCCATGTTTTGAGCAAGCTGCAGTTTACCCTCGAACACCTTCCCACACTCCATCCAAACTACGTCACAGTAGTTGATATGAGTCAAAATTAAAGTTTCAAAAATTATTTTTAAAATCCTTGTAGGCATAACATGTTTGTCTTAATAATATTCTGTTAAGATTTCTAGTTTTTTTGATAAAGTTATAAATGTGGCAATCCCATGCCAAGTTATTATCGATAGTTACTCCTAAAATTTTTTATAGTGTTATTTGGGGTGATTAAATCACCAAAACATTCAATAGCTATTTATGGCTGGGACTTAGCCTTTTTCTTCCTGGTGCCTATTATCATCAGTTGTGACTTTTTTGGATTTAGTTTTAGTCCGTTTGATCCTAGCCATATTGAAATGCTGTCTAGGTCAGCCCTCAGGTTGAGTTCAATCTCTTTAGCCTCCCTTGCACTGCAATATAAAGTTGTATCGTCCGCAAAAAGCACTATTTTACTCTGATTAACTGATTTAAGGATTGGATTGATAAATATGATAAATAGGAGAGGCCCCAAGCACTAATTACTTGCCTTCTCTAATAGGGGTGCCCTGGGGCACCCCTATTAGAGAAGGCAAGTAATTAGTGCTTGTTGAGTTCATAACCACTCGCTGGTATCTGCCCTGTAAATAGCTCCAGAACCAACTGAGAGCAGAACAGTTAAGACCCATTTCTTTCAGCTTTATCATAATTTTGTCATGTGGTAAACTGTCAAAAGCTCTCGTTAAATTGAGAGCCATGACCCCAGTCATAAGTCCCAAATCTGCAGCTCTACGCCAATCATTAGTCATACTGAGCAAACAAGTTGTGGTGGAGCTACCCCTCCGGAAGCCACATTGGGAATTAGATAGCAGTAGGTTTTTTTATAGGTATTCAGACAATTTGTCATGGATTAATTTTTCAAAAATATTTTTCACAATGGATAGAATGGAGATGGGTCTGTAATTTGAACATAAGTTCCTTTTTCCTTTCTTAAATATAGGTACTACCCTTGCTTTTTCCAGACAGTAGGAAATTTTCCCTCCTTTGGGGAGTAATTAAATAAATAAGCAATTACTTCACCTAACACAGGGAAGGAAGTTTTTAGTATTCTAACACTTAGTTCGTCGTCCTCCATAGAGGTCTTATCAGGAATCTCGAATATCTTTTTCACAATGCTGTTGAAACATTGGCTTCAGCCTTTGCTATACAAAGAAAGGAATACAGACATCAGAGTATTTTAATGTTGAAATAATGAATTTAATAACTGGTCCAACTTGGACAAACTTGGAATAAAAATTCAATGGTTAAAAAAAGAAAAGATGGATCCATCATAGATGTTGTGTGTTGTTTAATTTTTTGCATAGCCACCAAATTAGGCTTTGTTCTTAACATGGCTCAAGTAAAATTAAAATTAGCACACAAATATTTACAGATAAAATATTCAAGCTACAAAATGATTTAAAATACAACAAAAAATTAAAAAAAAAATTAATTACCAGTAATCAAAAATTAGTCAATAATTACAAATGATTCCTTCATACAATTATTTTTTATGCAATAAGATTTAATGTTTGAAAATAAATTTTAAATTCCTTTCACAGTTGACTTAAAATCATTTGTTACCGTACATTTAATAGTGAAAAAATATTCAATATGATTATACACATTTATATTAAATTTAGAAATATTGTTTAAGATCACATTTAAAAAAACATATTTCACAAGACAATTGATCTAGAAGTCCTGAGCCAGACTCAAGTCCACTAGTTTAATAGTCGATCTATTGTTTTAAAAAAGAATTGTGGTACAAGACAAATTATAGACTTAAATATCGACAATCCTTTTAGTTAATTAAAATCATAGGTTTAAGTGTAATGTACAAGTCTATTATGTTGTTTTGTGTTTTTTCCATGGAGGTTACAGAATATCAAACAAAACTAAGTAAATTATTAACTTTAAAATAACCCAATCATTTAATGTAAAAAGATTTTATTTGAAATTCATTTCATGTTGTTTAGGGGTAAAATTAATCAACTAATGAAAATTTAAAGAATAAAAACAAACCTGATGATTTGTGGTGATGGTGATTTGTTGTTTGGCAGTGAAATATGAATACGCTTGCGCCCTATTTTGCGACGATGTAATTGAGAAATAGCGTACTGAGCATCCTGCACAGAGGGCACCTTAACCAGTCCGGTTATTGTTCCATCTGGCTGAAGTACCACAGACACATGCAAAACCTTAAAGGGGAACATATAATTTAACATTATAAATAAAAACGAGTTAAACTTGTGCACAAAAAAATATTTACATACAATAAACTATAGAATATCACCATCAGTTTTCAAAAAGGTAATTTTAAAACAAATATCAAAGTTTTGATCTCATCATGCATTGCAGTAACTTCTGGCTACAAATTCTCTAAATAATAAATTATTTCACATAATGTATCTAGTTGAAATTGAGTTTAAATTAAAGCTAAATGGATATGTAGCCTACTGTATATAATGGAGATACTATTAAATATATATATGCCTTACATATTTTATTTTAAATATCCATCACAACAACTGTTTCTAATTTTGAAAGTCTATCACCACATAAAAAAAAGAAAAATATATTGTTCAATGCTTTCATTACAAAGCATTTTTGTGATAGTTGCATTACGGAAGAGCGTGTATTCTTTTGCATCATGTATAAAAATGTCAAATAAGCGTCCTATAAGCTTCACATTAGATAGTGTTGATAATGAATATATTATTTTCATTTATGTTACTTATACTTTTGCCTTTCAAAGTAAGGAAGTCATTTTGGTGCATATTACTAATAAAAAAAAGTTTAAATATTTTTTGTGTAGGATTCTAGTATCTCAGGACAAAAAATAGTTTTTCACTATCACATTTATAGCCAGATAATATATTATTTTGGGTAATTTACAAGTGTGTCATCAAACATTTTACAGGTAGTATCAGCAGAAGTTGTCAAAGTTTATCTTAAAGTATATACAAAACAATTTTGATTGCAATTACATGGCCGACCACCCATATTAATACTATGTTTAATTACTTTATCCTTACATGATAGGCAACCCGTATTTAATAGTTCATGAAAACACAAATTAAAAGGAATGATGCATTATTTTATAGGACTAATAATTTTGAACATTCCCTATTAGAATTTATATCCATATTGTAAAGGTTCAACAAATATTGCAGGCCGCCAGATGCGCACAATAAAAATGTCAACCACAAATCTAAAATGAGTTTAAAACAAAACAATAAAGATAGATTACCGAATAAGCAAATATTTAAAGTATTCCTAGAAAGTAAAATTCTGTAGTTTAACAAGTTTTATAATATACTAAAAACAGATATTTGAGGGCAAAAATATTGCTATTTTGGTATCGAAAAACTTTCCATTTACTGAAATAACGGTTTCGCAATCTCCAATGCATTTAAAGCTCATGTCCCAAACTACTTAGCTTAGCTGTAAACTCCCCATTCTGGTATAATTTTTTTCTGTAATTCTTAAATTTTTGTTTGCTGGCTTCCTTTTCCATTTTTAAGATTTAATTTTTTTTAAGCAAAGATTTTCTACCTTTTCCATTATTATTTTAAGAAAAAAAATATCAAGATAACGATAAAAAACCAAGTATTGATAATTAACGACCAAAATATCTCGTAAAGATCTTAAATACTAAATGAATGTCATTAACCAATAAAATGACAAGTTGATGCGTTAATGATTTGAGCACATTTTACATTCATAAAATCAAATTAATACTTTTTCTAGGTTTTTTTTTTTAAAATTAAATTTTAACATGACAGAGTAAGGTGTGGCATCACAGTTTAGTACAAAATTCAATGTTTAAACAAGACTAAAAGAAAAAGTAATGACCATTAATGGAAATGGAGATTTTTTAATATTTGCATTTTATTTTAACAAAACTAATTTTAGTAAATAGAAGTAGGTCAAATAAAGTTTTATTTAACAAGTTATTGTTTTTATTTACAGTATATAAAAAAAATTATATTTTCTCAATGTGTAAATTTAAAATCAAAGATCACGACCAAAATCTTTTTTTTTTTTCAATATACCCGACCGTCAAGCACAAATGATAAAAATTTAATTTGTTTAGTAAATGCTATAACAAAGCATAATGTTGTTCCACAAATAAATATACCATATTTTTAATTTGAATTCCTCTAACTTTAATTTGAAAAAAGAACTACAAATCTGAAGCTACACTTTTAGTAGTAACATTTTTTTTTTTTTTTTTTACAAAATGTGAAAATTGAATTCTACAGTTAATTTTATTTATTAGCATATTGAACTTTTGTTTTAAAAAAGCATTCTACTTAACAAAAAATATAATATAAGCTCACCATAACATGTTCTCGGAAAATAGTGATGAGTATTTTTTTGACATCCTTAATTGGGATTTTTTGGTCAAAATTAGTAACATGCAGTTCAATCGGTTCCCCTACATTTGAAGGGCCTATATTAACCGGAGGAGTAAGTCTAATAGGGCGGAATAAACTATCAGTTTTCACAGCAGGACTAAGTCGTACAGGATAAGGAAAAACAGGCCGAGAAGACTGTAAAGAATAAAGATGATCATTATAACTTTGAGATGAGATGGAATCAGGTGAAGTAGATGCACTGCGTGATGACTTATCACTGAAATGATGCTCCTGATAAATCTGTTGTTGAAGAAGCAAAGCATGGCGATTACTAGAATAAGATATAGATGATTGAGCATTATTTAAATCTTGATTTGATCGATCGGTGGAAGAGTTATTATTAACGGCAGATGACCAAGATGTAGGTTTGTTTTTCCAATTGGGGGTAGCATTGATAGTTGGGACATGATTGCTAGTTTCTGTTGGTCTAGTGGAGCATGATTGAGGTGTTCTGTCATGAGTTTCAGAATCTGCCTTGGGAGGGAAAGTGACTGAGATTTTGTTGCCAAAAACATCCTCCTGATCCATACGTTTCTTGGCTCTACAATGTAAAAAAAAAATGTATATAGAATAAAAACCAATAATTTGAATTATAAAAAATCTTTACAATTGTGGTAGTCATAAGTGTATGAGCACATGTCAATGATAGGTGATTCACATGTCAATGATATCAATTGTACAGGTAAATTTCATTGTCTCATTTACAGGCGCGTAACTACAGTACACTCCGAGCGCCTTGGAGTAGTTTTTTAATTAGCACACCC
>PXIH01S0004001.1:24946-35825 GCA_003024985.2 Euperipatoides rowelli | reverse complement strand
ATTTTTAAATAACTTTTTGTTTATGCATTTTAAAAAAAAAATTTTCAGTGGAATTTTTTTTTATAGTAATTATCTTTGAAAATCAACAATAAAAAGAAATAAAAAAAAATCCGTTACATTTAAACTTGGGTAAAAATCCCCCACCTTGCATGCCAACCAATAAAAAAGTTGTGAATGAGAAATATGAGGTTGGAAGCATTATCTCCAAGTTCATTCATACTACTTCTGAATGCAATGTGAAGTGTATTAAAGGTTGCATGTACCAATGTCAAGCATTGGTTTTCTTCCTAAGAGAATAAGAGATTAGTTCATTAGCTGTGTTGCATCTTTATTTACATTAAGCCCATCATTGCTAAGCATAAGTAGTTTACCACATGACCATTATCTAAAGCCTTACAGCTTAGCGTACAAATCATCAGCAGTTGCTGATCCAATAAAAATGCCTGCGTCATGTCATTATCATCTCTTTAGATTTAGACTAATATTTTACTGCCGTTTGGAGTTCTTTATATGATACAGCATTTGTCGTTTAATCAAAACATAATGCGAAATAAACTCATAACATTTATCTAAAGTAGCATGTTTCTTGAAAATGGTGCAAGAGCATCAGTTACCAAGAATTGAGCTTTCATTCTAGAAAGGGATAAATCCTTTAAAACACTAGATGGAAACATAGCATCAAATGTTTCAGATATGTTTTCACTTAACATAGAAAAGTCTGCAGCAATGGTTTTTATCACCAAAATTCGTTTTGGTCTTGAGGTACTGTCTCTAACACTGTAGAACTGAACAGGTTTTCTTATATTTGTAGAAGTACCCTCTTCTGGAACATCAACACCGGGGCACATTGATGCAGAGAAGCTGTTGTCTACATTCCTCTTTAAGCTTAGAAGCTGTGTGTTGTTCCACAGCTTTATATCCATATGATATATTAAAGGTTTTAACACAAACTACACAAAACATTTCAGTCACTTTGTTTAGGTCCTTATTCTGAAATAATGTATCCATCATTATAAGCTTCTTTTTTTAGCCAATCAACTCAAAAAGTACACTTCCCCATTAAGTTTTGAGTATTTGAATTTTATTTTTCATACATTACATTTATGACTTTGATAAATACTCGCAACAGTTGAAGTCACTAACAGTGATACTAATTTATAAAATACAGCTTTTGAAAAGGGAGAATAAAAACAGTGAAAATGTATTGTGCAAATATTAATTACTGCTCAGGTACTGCAAGCTTGCTATAATATGCATATCGAGCACCTGAACTAGTCCTCAGTTGTGCTTCAATGGGCCGGTTCTAGCACGTTCTAACAAAAATTACATTGTTAAATTTATATATATATTTTGTATAATTATGATAACTTTCAGTACTGCAGCAATTTACTGCGGGATTAGTGTAGAAAACAAAAAAAAACGATAGCGAGGTTGTCCTCATAGTGTGTGTATTAATAAAGATGGCGACTCATCAAGTATGAGCTTTTCATGTTGTAAGTATTTTGTAGTTGTTTGGACTTATTTGAAACAAATGTTTTCCTTATCATCATTTAGTTAAGCGTATGTGTAATGCAATTAGTTTGAAACAAACATAATGGTCCTTCAAAGCCGGATTTGTGTGAACTAGCGATTACTATCTTTGGTTGTGAATTGCGATTGACTCAACAATTCATCGAGCGTATCTGCAGCCGTTGTAAAATATGGTGTGGATCTATCATTATCGGTTGCATTTTCTATTGGGTAAAACAATTTATCAACAAAATCAATGATATTTCAAGTGGAAATTTGCAGCCATTTTGAAAGCAATTTATCATGTGTATACCGTAACAACTACGAGTGTTGAATCCTTACAAAAGCATAATCTGGTGTTAGGATATTTATCATTTGCCTACATATTTATAAATTTTCTATATTATTTGTAAATCTGTGCATTATTACAATTTTGAGTGGCCTACTAACAAAATTATTTATCAACAAAATCAAAGCTATTTCAAGTGGAAATTTGCAGCCATTTTGATCTTAATAACTACGAGTGTTGAATCCTTAACAAAAACATCATCTGGTGTTAGGATATTTATCATTTGCCTACATATTTATAAATTGTCTATATTATTTGTAGACATGTGCATTATTACAATTTTGAGTAGCCTACTAGTAAAATCAATGCTATTTCAAGTGGAAATTTGCAGCCATTTTTGAGGTCAATTACATTTAGCCTATGGTAAGTTCGGTGATTGTTGCAGCACCAGTTAAAACAATGCCATTTGATTTGAGTGCAATTGGAAGGCTAAATAATTATATACATCACTGGCTCCAAGCAAACATGAATGAACAGCAACGAAGTAGGCAGCGTCAGGTGGTGATGGGTAAGATAAAGAGATTTCAGGACTTCCTTCACCAATGCAGATCAGATCTGACTTCTGTTAAGAGACAGGTAATAGAAATACGGGCCAAGCATTTGGAGGCTTATTGGCTAGAACTTTGTCAGACACAGGACAAGATCGAACAGCTTTGTAGTGATGAGGAACTGGACCAGGAAATAAAGGAAAGAGAGCAAGCAGAGAACATACAATTTGACCTTGAATCACAGATTGCCGACTTGTTGAGTGTGTTGCCACCACTGGTGCCTGGAGGGAGCCACATGTACACTGGCAGCACAAGAACAGACACTACAATAACGCGGGTGAAATTACTAACCATAGACTTCCCGCGTTTTTCAGGCAGCTACCAACAGTGGACTAGTTATCAAGACTTACTCGTCTCACTGGTTCATAACAATAATCAACTTACACCTGTCCAGAAGCTGTTTTACCTCAAAATTTCATTGGATGGAGAAGCAAAGGGACTTCTGAATGTCTTTTCCAGCATCAATGATAATTATAGTGAAGCCTGGGGAGTGTTAATTAAACGGCACAAGAACAAAAGGGTAATAGTTAACACCCATATTTCCGCTTTAATGAATCTCAAGCCAGTTGTAGGAGACCTGCCTGGAACGTTGAAAAAACTGTTGGATTCCACAGTGGAAAACATCAGGGCCTTGAGCGTCCAGTGAGAAGCCGTACAGCACTGGAATTCACTGCTTGTACATTTAACTACATCCAAGCTGGATCCCGAGTCATAAACAATGGGAGCTATCATTGAGAGACCAGGAAATGCCTATGTTTGAGCAACTGCAGGACTTCCTGGAGTTGAGATGCCGTGCACTGGAAGCGGCAAACTATCCAAGGCAATCCAAACCATCAACAAAAACAACCTCTTCACCAATACATGCCGCTGTCTACCATGCCATTACACAAAGCTGCGAGATATGCAAACAGCAACATGCAATCTGCAAGTGTGACGAGTTCATGAAAAAAGTGGTCGATAGAATAAACTTTGCAAAATCAAAATCACTTTGCTTCAACTGTCTCAGACCTGGACATTCTGCTCAGACGTGCAAATCGTCATGTTGCAAGAAGTGTAGCAAACGCCACCATACCCTGCTCCACTGAGTTGCCCACCAAATCCAATAGGCAGAAACCAGCAGCCTTGGCAGTCACTATTGATAATGTATTGACTTGTGTGGGAGAAGTCCATTCTGAGGCCCACGTCTTACCGCTCTCATCCAGGTGAGAGACAATACAGGGGGTTATCAGCAGTGCAGAGCCCTTCTGGACTCTGGGTTACAAGCATCCTTCATGACTGAAAATTGTATGCAACGGCTAAGACTGTGACGTCATTATTCAAATATGTCCATAAGGGCGTTGGGTCAATTAAACAGCACTGCGTCGTGTGGATCTGTGGCATGCCATTTCACTAGCTCTGACCAAAAACATATTTACGTGATAAAGGCACTAGTACTCCCAAAAATAACTGGTCTGCTTCCACAACATGTTCAAATCCCTCCTCCTGGAGTCACCTAAAGGAGCTTGACTTGGCTGATCCAGCATTCTTCCGACCAGGGGAAGTGGACATTTTGCTTGGGGCAGGCATCTTTGTCGAATTCACTCTCAGGAAAACGTAAGGGACCAGCAGGCACACCAACAGCCCAGCAGACCACACTGGGTTGGATCTTGTCTGGCATCGTATCAGCAAACTCGTCTTCCTTGAAGGATATTTCACATCATGTCACATTGGACCTGGATGGACAGCTACACAGATTCTGGGAAATAGAGGAACTACCTGGCATAAAAACACTATCTATGGAGAAACAGCTCTGCGAAGCCCACTTTCAGGAAACGCATTCAAGAGATGAAACTGGACGATTCACAGTTCGGCTGCCATTCAACCCAAATGTCACTCAAGAATTGGGAGAAAGTAGACTCAGGGCTGTGGATTGCTTGAGGTACATGGAGGCAAGGTTCGGGTGGCAGCCATGGCTCTATCTGCAATATTGTGAATTCATGCAAGAATATTTAGAGTTGGGACACATGTCTAAGGTAACCAGCAACCAAAATAGCTCTTGCGTTCCATACTATATACCCCACCACACAGTTCGGAAGAAAGCACCACCACAAAACTATGTGTGCTGTTAGATGCCTCAAGCAAGACCACTACGGGGATATCTCTCAATGAAAAATATTATTGGCAGGACCAACTGTGCAAGATGGTTTATTGGCAATAGTGCTTCGATTCCGAATATACCCATTAGTATTTACAGCCGATTTAGCAAAGATGTTTAGACAGGTACACATTCATCAAGATGATAGGCATAAAAAGAGAATTGTTTGGAGAGACACAGCAGGACCCAATTGAGGAATATGAGTTAAATAGTCACCTATGGCACTGCATGTGGAACATACCTGGCAACAAAAACATTACAATTGGCTGCTGATGAACTAAACAATTTTCCACTGGGTGCCCAGGTATTAAAATCAGACTTTTATGTCGATGACCTGATGTCAGGAGCGATGACAATGGATGAGGCAATCAAAACTCAGAAACAGCTAATCGGGTTATTGTCTGCAGGTGGTTTTGAGCTGTGGAAGTGGATGGCAAACAACCCAAAACTGCTAAGCCATCTTCCTTGTGAGCTTCTTGCCACTGAAGAATCCTTCGCATTGGCATTTGATGCTTCGGTGAAAACCTTGGGACTGATCTGGCATCCTCATAAAGACCATTTTCCATTCCCAATTAAGCCTACAAAGGTGACAACGATAACAAAACGCACTATTTTGTCAGTGACAGCCCAGCTATTTGACCCACTTGGCTGGCTGTCACCATTTATAATAAAATCAAAGCTGTTAATGCAAAGGCTCTGGCTAGTGGGAGTTTCATGGGATGATTTTCTTCCACCGGAGATAGTCACTGAGTGGGTCACTTTGCAGCAGGAGTTACCCAACCTGCTAAATATCAAAATTGCAAGACATTTGGGGATACAGGCATGGACCACCCAATGAGCTACATGGCTTTTGTGACAGCTCGGAGACTGCTATTCTGCTGCGGCCTATGTCAAGACAGTCTCTTCCAATGGAACAGTCACAACGAAATTGCTGTGCTCAAAGACAAAGGTGGCTCCCCTGAAACAATTATCACTACCTAGACTAGAGCTTGCAGGCTCACCTTCTTGGTCGCCTGTTGGCATCGATCATAAACACAAAGCTGGAGTTTTCGAGTCTGTGCTTGGACAGACTCCACCATAGTCTTAGCATGATTGGCTGCTCCACCACGCAAGTGGACATTTGGTGAACTGTGTATCTCAGATTCAGGAGTTGGTCCCTCAGCAAAGCTGGAATCAGGTCTCATTGGGCGAGAATCCAGCAGATTGTGCCTCAAGAGGACTGCCAGTGATGCAGCTGATCAACTTCTCATTTTGGTGGAGGGGGCCCTGTTGGCTCCTTCAGGATCCAGACTCTTGGAGGTTAAGAGCGAACCCCGACATGCTTGGGGATACAATCATGGAAGTTTGCACTCCCAAAATAGCACTGACTGTCACTGCATCTACAAATGCTCTACCCATACTACAGAAATACTCATCCCTCTCAACTTTATTGCATGTAACTGCCTACTGCTGTAGATTCGTACACAACTGCTGAGTGAAAAAATCTGAATGGTCATTGGGCCAAATTTAACAAGGAGAACTAAACAATGCTCTCAATTATTGGATAAAAATCATTGAACAGGAAAACTTCAGGGCAGAAATTTCACAACTACAAAATCATAAAACCCTTCCAGTTAATAGTAAGGTACTGCACTTGAATCCATTCTTGGATGAAAATGTTGTGTTAAGAGTGGGAGGTAGATTAAAAAACTCTGCACAGCCATTTGATCAATGCTATCAGGCTTTATTACCTCAGCAATGCCACTTCACCTCATTATTGGTCAGTAATGAACATTTAAAGAACCTACATGCTGGTACGCAATTATTGTTGTCCATAATCCGACACAAGTTTTGGATTCTTAATGGTCATAATGTAGTGCGCGCAACGATTCAAAGTTGTGTCGTTTGTCATCGACATAAGGCACAAACAAGTCAACAACTAATGGCAAATCTCTGCGGACTTGTCGCGTCTGGCCGGCAAGACCTTTTGTGCAGTTGGAATAGACTATGGGGGTCCGATATACATCAGGCTATTCATAATTTGGGGGAGCAGGGTGAAACAATCCTACAAAGCTTATATTGCCCTGTTTGTATGCATGGTGACTAAAGCAATCAACCTGGAACTTGTGATCAGCCTCACTACTGAAGCTTTAATAGCAACCCTCCAAAGATTTATGGAAAAAGAGGAAAACCAAGTCACATTTATAGCGATTGTGCAACAAACTTTAGAGGAGCAGACTCGGAGTTGCAACGCCTGCACAAGCTTGCTATGTCAAACGACATACATAAATGTCTCGCCTCGGATGGCATTTCCTGGAAATTCATTCACCGGGATCTCCTCACTTTGGTGGACTGTGGGAGGCCGGTATAAAGGCCACCAAGGGCCTTCTGATGCGCATGATGGGTGTCAGCATGTTGACATTCGAGGAGCTCTATACCTTACTGGTACAGGTGGAGGCCTGTCTAAACTCCAGACCTCTAAGTCCGCTTTCTTCAGACCCCGATGCCTTAACTCCAGGACATTTTCTCATAGGACAACCATTGACCAAACCAGCTGAAGCTAAAATTGTTAATGAACCTGTAAATCGTTTAGCACATTGGCAGCTGGTGCAAACATGTACCAGTCTTTCTGGAGGCAATGGTCTTCAGAATACCTCGTTTGCCTACAGCAGCGTCCGAAGTGGGCCTGTGCCCAACCAAATTTGAAGGTGGGAAGACTTGTGTTATTAAGAGAGAAGGACCTTCCACCACTGAAATGGAGCCTAGCCAGGATCCTAGAGGTACAACCTAGAAATGATGATTTGGTGTGTGTGGTACCACTAAAAACTGCCAGAGGAGTCTTTAAAAGGGCAATCTATAATGTGTCTCCCTTGCTCTTTGAGAAGTGATTGAGCTCAGAACATTTAACAACACTTTGGCTCGCTCTCCAAATGCTTTGATTGTACCAATCAAGGCAGGCAGAATGTCTAGCACATTTTGACAAAAATTACATTGTTAAATTTATATATATAGTTATGATAACTTTCAGTACGGTACTGCAGCAATTTACTGCGGGATTAGTGTAGAAAACAAAAAAAAAACGATAGCAAGGTAATCCTCATGGTGTGTGTATTAATAAAGATGACAACTCATCATGTATGAGCTTTTCATGTATTTTGTAGTTGTTTAGACTTATTTGAAACAAATGTTTTCCTTATCATTTAGTTAAGCGTATGTATAATACAATTAGTTTGAAACAAAACAGGGCCAGTGGTACATTTTAACTGATCACAATAAATCTAATTGTTCTATTGCTAAACAGAGCAGAAAAGCCCATATAAAATTTTGAAATACCGACTTTACTGACGAATTTAATAAAATACTGACTTTTCACCCCTGCACATGACTAAAATCACAAACAATTGCACGTGTACTGATATATGCAGATGACCTCAAAATATATAGGATGTAATAACTTTGAAGATAATTATAACTATTATTCACCTGAACTATCAAAAATGTAAACATTTAACTATAGATAAATCAGATTTCTCTTTAAAAATAAACCACCAAATAATAGAAAAAGTAGCCTATAAAAACACAAAGAACTTGGAATTTGGTTAGACTCACAAAGTATCCTTTTCAAAACATGCCAATTATATTGCTAATAAAATCAACTCTAAAATGGGCATGATTAAATGAACCTTTAATTATATTAATTGTTCAATGTTTAGTAGAATTTACAACACTTTTATACAACCAATAATTATAATAGGGTTGTTTGGCACCTAAAAAATAAAAGCAATACAAAACTACTAAATAGTACAAGAAACTTCACTAAGATGGTGTGGAGCAAACACAAATTATCATATGGTGAAAGAATAAAAAATCTTAACATAATCTTCCTATCTCAGAGCTTTAAGAGGAGAACTCATATGTCTACAAGTGGTTTTGAAAAATGATTTCAGCAATCTATATTCATAAGAAGTAACAGAGATAATTCAAGAGGCCACAACAAAAAAACTCATAAAAAAAAATACTATAAAAAGAGTTGTGGACACTTGGAACAGTTTGCCAAGAGATGTGATCTTCTCCCTCACTAAATGATTTAAAAAAAAAAAATTGATTTACGAAACATAACTTGTATAGTGAAATATGAGTTGTGCTGTTTTGTTTGGGTTTCGTCATAGTAATTACTTTATAATAGTACAAAGGTCAATGACCTATAGTTGCTTATATATAAATAAATGTTTTATTTGATGAGTTGTCTGTATTGGTAACCTAATGTACCTATTCTCAAAAATCAGAATGGCACCCATGCCACCCAATGAGTACAAACTAACAAAACATAAGATTTTGAATATTTTTGTCATTAGAGGTGTGAATACATAAAAAACGGTACATTGGCTTCTAGAGGAAACTACTATTCAATGGTGCTCCTGATCTAGCTTTTAAATTTATTCTTTTTGTGGCTATTTTCAGTGAAAAATATATTGATAACAAAACTCCAAATTCAAGCGGTTTGATCTTGATCAGTGATGAGTGTCATTTCATCGTTGGAGGATCTGATTAAGAGAGATTCACAGCTCTTTGATTACACAGCGGATACTATAAACAGACGTGCTTATTAACTTAATTTAGGATTTACCAAATTCAGAATATCATTCAGATCAATTCTATACTGAGGATCTAATTGATGTGTATTATTTACAATACTATAAATCAATCATCTCAAAGATACTGTGGATCAATCATATATAAGATTAAAAACATCACTGATTATGACTAAAAAGAAGAAAAAATAAAAATAAAAACAAGGCTTTGGAGGTAAGATCTAATAGAAATCGTAATGAATGAATATTCAATATATTCGTAATCCTTCAACGTTTGTTCAACGTGNAGCCTACCCACAATTCAAAACATGCAGATTACTTGGTCACATGGATCAATTTATGTTAGTTAAATTAATATATATTCATTAATTAAATCCTATTAGACAGATAGCAACATTAATATATTTGAACAATCCATAACCTTATAACAGAAATACTATTCATATGTGTCATTTTTAAGTCTATAAATCGCCTTTTTTAGTCGGTATGTTTGGACCTTCCCTTCACTAGCGCTCCTGGGTGTTCTCATATAAATTGACTCTTTAATTTCACCATACAGGAAAGCAGAGTTGATGTCGCAGTGTCTGATTTCGAAGTTTAGTCCTGTCGCCACGCTAAGCAGTATCCTTATAGAGTTTTGGTTCACCACTGGAGCGAATGTCATATTATAGTCTATTTCTTCTTGTTGGCTACAGCCATCGCCACCAGTCTGGCTCTTATCTTACTCACTTCGTTTCTATCATTATACTTAATTTTAAATGTCCACCTAGACCCTATTACACGGGTTCCCGGTGGTGGGTCTTCCTCTTCCAGTACCTCATTTTCCTGCATAGTTTCCATTTCGACTTTCATGGCTGTCTCCCAAGCCTTTTGCTCTTCAGGGCTCATGTTCTTTATTTCTTTTTCGCTCTGTGGTTCTGATTTTATGCAACTCAAATGACTTTCTTTTATCCGGGTGTTTTCTGTTTCTTCTCACCTTATATTTATCATTCACCAGTACACAGTCCAGTATTAGAATATTATTCCGAAATACCTGGCATCCATCATTATTACATAACACGTCAAAACCCCGTCGNTGTGAATGTTCAAAACTATCTTGTTGGATTTAATGATTACTAAACTGACTTTCAAGTTTAAAATCATACATTAAATAAGACTCTAAAGCTTTGCTAATCCACTCACAGTTTAATACAAAAACGTGCTACAAAAACAATATGGCGAGCAACCGCCAAGTGAAGCCTACCCAAATTCAAAACGTGCAGATTACTTTGTCACATGGATCAATTTATGTTAGTTAAATTAATATATACCGGTATTCATTAATTAAATCCTATTAGACAGATAGTAACATTAATATATTCGAACAATCCATAACCTTATAACAGACATACTATTCATAAGTGTCATTTGCAACAATGAGTATTACCTGACCCTACCATTGGCCTAGTGATTAATTTATCATTGATTGTCCTGCGTCAATCACCAATGAGTTCATTTGTTATTTTAACTTTCCCCCTAAATGGCTCAATGGGTGAAACTGTCAATACTCTAGCATTTGGCATTAAATCCTCATTAGTTTCAAAACAGTCCTTATTAAANTAGTTACTTATCATACCTAATTTTCTTACATGAAACTCAAATAATCCCCTAGGCAGAGGCTTATGCTCTGTTGAACAATAGCTCATTTTAATTATTCCTCTTTCTATAAAATCCTTGACATGATGATACTTAATATCCACTGCTTAGTCCTCTTGGTGCTTTTGTCACT
>PXIH01S0003998.1:23687-35885 GCA_003024985.2 Euperipatoides rowelli | reverse complement strand
GTGAAGAGACAATCTTAATTGGAAGTCCATTCCATAATTTAGCATTACGGACTTTGCAATTTCATGTAGGCTTTACTTTAATTATGGACGGAAATAGTTTAGATAATTCAGAAAATCTTGCTATTTTCTTACCTTTCCTTTTTTTTTAAAAAAAATAAATAAAAAGTAAGCTGTCAGAGGGCAATATTTCACTCCTTTGCACGCTTTGCCTTTTTAAAAATAAACTTGTATCATCTTAAAAGGCTTCATCAAATTTTCTTAGGCATTTCTAGTTACTAATAATTTTTTTTTTTTTTAATTTTCTTCCCTGATTTTAATTTGTTTACTTTTAGTGATTACATCCAGGATCTATCACCACTTAGAAATATTAAACTTATCATAAATCATTTGCTTTAGTTAGCCATAACAAAGTAATACTGTACTTTTAAGCTAATGTATTATGACCAGTGTTTTGAGTTTTTTTTTTTAAATTTAAATAAATCTTATTGCAAATTCAATGTACTATACAAATAAGATATTTTATAGTATAGTTTGTATGATTACAATTTTATTTAATTATTTAGTTCTATACAAATAATTATGCACCAATGAAGATTTCTTGACTCTGATAGGATTACTATCTCTTATTTATATGATAAAATAAAATAAAAAATGGATAGAAAAAAATTACAACTAATTTTTCCACACAATTGTACAAAAGTCTTTGACTTAACTGTATATGTACATACCAAATAAATAAATAAATATAAAAATAAACATATTTCTTTAAACAGAAAAAAAATTAATTAATTTTAAAATTATTGCCTGGGATCGAGAAAGTACTTGTAATTGTAACTATAATTAGTTACTTTTTTTTTTTTAAGTAATTTTACTTTTAATTACGTAGTTACATTTTTGGCAAGTAAGTGTAACTTGTACTTAGTTACTTTTAAAATGTAACTTACCCAACACTAAAACTATTGATCATAATAAATGAAAGAGGGCAAAAAGGTAAATTTTGTAAAAAATGAGTATTTATCAAGATGGCATTCTGAATATCTAAAAAAATAGCCAGGCATTATTATGAGTTAGTACAACATGTAATAAGTTTTAGAAAAGGTTATCTAAATTAAATAGATTTTAAAAGGCTCATACCTGCTTGACTAGAGTCCAAATTAAACTTTTATTTTCATCGGCTACAACTTCAACTTGGCCTGCATCACCTTGCTGAAACAACAGATAAAAATTAAATAAATTAGTAAGCACTTCCGGTAGAGGTCCCGAAATTGTGATTATTATTATTATTAAATGTTATCATCCTCAATTTTTTAAATATAATTATGTTTTTCTTATTAACTGGAATATAAACACTCTTTCCACGTACTAGGTGATGATCCTAGTGCTCACAATAAGAAAAAAAATTAAAGATAATTTGTAAAAAGCCAAACATAATTAAATCTAATATTTGATCAAATTATCATTAAATAATAATAGTAAATATATTTTAACTTTTAGTTGTATGTAAGAAATAAATTAAACAGTTGCATATAAAAAAATGATTATGGTCATATACAGAACATGAACACAGTAAATACTATGTAGATTCTATATTTATAAATTCATTATGTTGGATTTCCCAAAAATTCCAATTTAATCAAAATTTAATTAAACATTAAACTTCCAATTTTTCATTACCGTGAAAGCCAATTTAAATTACAGTATATATTTAAATATAATTCACTAGCGTGAGCAAACACAGTCTGTAAACTTAATAAAATTTATTATTATTGTTGTCAAAACTAATTATTATTTTAAAACTATTATTTAAAAAAAGAGAAAAAAACATAATAAATTTTATAAACATCCTGATTATGTCTTGTGTGTAAACTTAAACGTCCGTTGTGAACGTCAAATTTATTTATTTGCATTTTTTTTTTAAATCAAAAATATAACCTTGATGCATACATGGTAAGCAAAATTTCCATTATACTGTTAGAATTATTAATTGTATATATGTTTGTTGATAAAGATAATACACGATTAAGTGGAAAAGGCTAGTTGCTATTGACAGATTTCAGTACATATTTTCTCATGTGAATTTAAATAATTAATATTATTGACATTTTTATATTACATTAATGGTTTGTTTTATTAATATTTAGTAAATAACAATGATCTTTGTCATTACTAATTATTCCTGTATTTATATTGAAGTATGTAATGGAGAAATTAAGAGACGAGGCCACACGATTGAAAAAAGGGCCAGCCATATTCCACTAAATACCCTTCTATTGATGTGTCGTTTTTTCTTCATTTATTACTTATTAAACATCCATATACTTTCAACTGACTAACAAATGGTTTTACCACTTTCCATAATTCGTATGGAGTTAAACACAATGCCATCACCATCATGCTCAAAACAAAAGTCATGTACATTGGGACAGTAATCCTGACGAGCATAATGACAACCCACAAAACATAGCCAATGAGAAACACAAGATATTATCCCCAGATCACAAAGATCAAACTTTGGCATACCAGCCACTAAACTTACTTCTAAAATTGTTGGAACACATCAATTTAGGTGCAATAAAAAAAATAGGACTTCAAGGGGGGGGGGGGGGACAGATTTCGTTACATATTTTCTCATGTGAATTTAAATATTATTATTGACTTATTTTTATATTACATGGTTTGTTTTATTAATATTTAGTAAATAACAATGATCTTTNTCATTAGTAATTATTCCTGTATTTATATTACATTAACATATAATTTAGTGGCCTTAATTATACCTGTTAGCATTGTTGTTATAGTTACTATATGTTCAGATGCATGATGGGAAGACTTCATTTTTTTGTCTTTGTTTGTACCTGTCACCATCTTGTGCTGTATGGCTGTTCTATTAGTGTAACTAATTTGATAACCTAGTCCAAAAATAAAACTCATAAGTCATTTAAAAGTATTCATTGTATGAGCAGTTATGAATATTGGATTATTGAGGTGATTATTTGTCTGTTATTTTATTGGATTGAATTGATTTGTTTGGATATAAGTTACCCAGTCTGAGAGCTATGTTCAGTGAAGTTAAGTATCATGTCAGCACTAAGACTGATGTCACTACTGACAGCACCCTCTAGCTGATTTATTAGTAACTACAATAATTCTATACAGGTCACGTTCATAACATGCCCATTTTTTTTTGTTTTTGACGTGATAAGTATTAAAAATCAATTTTTTTTAAAACTAACAATAAAAGATTATGGATTAAGTTTTTTTTTTTAAAATCTAGCATTAAAAATTATAGAATAACAGTTTTTAAGTCTAACAATAAAGATTATGGGTTAACAGTTTTTAAATCTAGATGTAGGAATAATTCCTTGTCCACATTGTGTAACACAATTGTTAGGAACAGCACCTCCAGATCTATCTGGTTGAGGATTTTCCATTGAAACTGCCAAATTCAAAGCTGTGATAAGACTTTGAATGTTGGGTTGAGGTTGTTTGTTCACGATCAATTGTCTGTGCTTTTAAACAGGCAACATTTTGTGAGTGAGGTAGTAACCTTCTGGAGAACTACTTGTGATCCACGTGGGCTGCTTAGATTTTGCTGGTTTTATGTTGTATCGGTTCCTCCTATAATTGGCGTTGTTGGCTGTTATTATATAAGAGCTATGTTGTGGCCCCCACTTGGGTGATTTTTCCTAATTGCCATTTGTTGTTCAGTGTGAACCAGACATATTGATGTAGTTTCAGTGCTTCAAGTGTTTTGGTTTTACTATCTCCATAATTGTGCTGTCTCTTTTGTCTAATTACCAGCTGTTTTGAGTAGCTATGCAATTGTATTGTGGTTTCAGTAACATTGGCAGAATAGGCAAATAGTATGTATTCTCCGACCCATGAGTAACTCTGCAGGTGATTTGAGGCTATCCATTGGTGTGTTGCGGTAATCCATTAATACAGTAAATGGGTCTTTATTTTCTATTGAAGAATTAGCTAGTGAGCCTTTTAGGGTTTATACAGCGCGTTCAACTAGTCCGTTTGACCTAGCATAGAGTGGTGAGCTGGGATTGTGATTTATATCCCAATCATCTGCAAATTGATTTAACTGTATTGAATCAAATGGGGTGTTCCACCTTCCAACATTCCACTTTGCAACATTCCACCTTCTGACATTCCAGTTTCCGACATTCCATCTTTCGACAATTCCGTTTTCCGACATTTCCGATTTCAGACAATTCACTTAATAATTAATTTGCTTGCTTAATTATTTAATCATCAAAAATTATTTCCGATTTCAAACAATTCACTTTTATTTGCTTAATTATTTATTTGTTTGCTTTATTATTTATTTAATCATCAAAAATTATTTCCGATTTCAAACAATTCACTTTTATTTGCTTAATTATTTATTTGTTTGCTTTATTATTTATTTAATCATCAAAAATTATTTTTTTTTTTTGCTCCATGAATTCATTAATATTTATTGGATACATTTAAAATTCTACAAAAATACAACCTTTGGATATGTTAGGACATTTTAACAGGAATGTTCCGTAGTCTACTTCTAGCTAGAAGACAATGAAAAATCTGAAATGAAAGGACCAGAGAATTATGAATATAGTATTATCTTCCCTTATTTTTTTTATTTTTTATAAAATTGATTTTATACTGTTAAAAAATAAATACTTTCTATTTTAATATTTAATTTTTTAAATTTACATATAAATAGTAGGCTACAGTATATTAAAAAAAAAGAAAATTTATAAAAAATAACTTACAGTGCCAATTATAAAGAAAGAGTCAAAGGTTCGGCAAAAACAACAGATAAAGCTTCCAAAAACTTCTGAGCACCAATCACACCATTGTTATATTCATCTGTTAACAGCATAATGCGACGATTAATAATATTATATTTTGCATTCTTTCTGGTTAAAACAGCACCATGCATCAACTGCAACATTTGAACTTCAGCACAGTGTTGTTCTTGCAACATTCTATAAAAGCAAAAATATTAGCATGACAAGTACCAACTATTTTATTGAAACGATGATGCCACCCTTCTATATTATTTGTTCTCTGTGATATTCCATACATACACCATATATCCGGATTAAATGTTGTCAGCCATTGTTTCTGAAAATAATCATATAGACGTATTAACTTTTATCTCCATATTTTATGCCTACAGGACAGTTTAACTTTGTTTCCTGAAAAGTACATTCAATTAAATTGTGCGGAATAAATGCCAAGCCATTAATTTCCTAACATGCCTTTTTAATATTACATTATTTCTATAATGCTCTTGTAATCCTAGTGATTGAACTTTATGGTGTATAGCCTGACATAAATAAAAATGACATCCATGGATACTCACTGCAGGAAACTCGGATCTTATTGATACTATGATGGCTGCCTCAAAGTCGCAATGAATTGTCTTTGGTTGAAGTACATAACCCATTGCAGATGCGCAATCTTTTAAAACACGTATTATCTCTGTATATGCAGCAACAGTTTTATGTAAAATTAAACAGTAAACAGCTGGTAACAACTTCACTCCTCTAAAAAAATGAATAGTATAAAGTTGTTGATATAAATTTGGTACTGATGAAAAAGTGCCATCCATCGACCACTCTGTATAATCTGCTAGATAATGAATAAAAGTATTAGTAGCAAAAATCATTAATTTGTTATCAACATTTTTATGCAAAAGAAACTTTATTCCAGTAGTGGTTTATGTCAAATGCTGAGGCAAAATGATATATTTTACATCTTGTGGCAAATTTGGGAATCTTGCTAATCGAGCATTATATAAAGAACTATGTATACCTTGAAATGTAAGAAATGTACTAGCTCCTTCTTTATTATCTGCAACAACAGAATGTGAAATTTCTTCTCTATAAATTTGTGTAATTGGTTTAGTTTCAGTGATAGCGTGTCGTTTAATCTTTGCTGTAACTTTTTTAATGACTGTTTGAGCTATGTCAGGTTCACATGTATTTAAAATGCTTGACACGAACTTTGGGATTATTATTGGAAAGATCTGTCCAAATAGTTCCATTACAGTTAGCAGAAGTTATACATGTCCAACGCTTTTTATCCATTAAAATGGTTATCAACCTATAAGAATAACCTTGAAAGCTACATGCTGGCTTTCCTTTAGTTGTACTAAACAATATTATAACACTATTCATGTTTGCGATGAAGAAAGCTAAAGCAATTAAAACAAAATGATAAAATCGTAATTAAATACTACAAAAAAAATGCTAATTTTAAAAAAAAAATTTATGCATTTAAAATGTTAATTTATTTTCATTTATTGTAAATTTTTGTTTGTGTACATATTTCCCTTTGTGTTTATATGTTACAGTATTGATTTGTATTTTTTTTTTTGATGATTAAATAAATAATTAAGCAAATAAATACATAATTAAGCAAATAAATACATAATTAAGCAAAAACAAGTGCATTGTCTGAAATCGGAAATGTCGGAAAACGGAATGGTCAGAAACTGCAATGTCGGAAGGTGGAACAAAGCAATCAAATGAGGGTCCATTATTACTGATGATTTCTTCAGGTATGCCAAACCTGGCAAGTATGACTGAGTGCAATTATGGTGCTAATAGCATTTGTTGTTGTCATCTGCTGCAGCTCAATGTATTTGCTGAAGTAGTCTACTGCTAGTAGGTATGTTGTGTTCTTTAATACAAAGAAGTCTATTGCAATTATTTGCCATGGCCTGGTGGGAATTTAACGATCTAACAATAGTGCATGTTTATTTTGGCATTGGTTTTGTTGGCACACCATGCAGGTTGAGATTACCAATAGAATGACTGTCGCACCTTGTTTTTGCAGGATATTATGCCTCTATGTGCAATGTGAAGTTGGTTTATTATGTCCGACTGGCTTTTTGCTGGAATGATGATACGCTGGCCTCTACAAATTAGTCCTTCTAATATGTGAAGCTCTTGTCTGCAGTGAAATTAATCCTGTGCTTCCTTAGCGACTTCATTTTTACATGTGGGCCACCCATTAGTAATATAGTGAAGGACCTTAGTTAAAGTGTGATCTGTGGTGGTTTCATGTTTGATCTCTTGAAGTTTAGGCGTTGAGACCTTTACTAATGTGCAAACTGTGAGCTCATTTCTGGCTTCATCCAGTATGACTTGTTGTTTTACGTCTGGGGCACGAGATAGTGTGTCTGCTGTTGTTTGTTGTTTACCAGGAACATAAACCAACTTGAAATTGTAGTGTTGTAGTTTTAGCAGTAATCTTTGTAGCCTAGGAGATATTTTTTCAAATGGTTTGTGTTGCAATCCGAATAGTGGTTTATGATCCGTTTGGATTTCTACTGTGTTGCCAATTATTTAGTATTTGAAACGTTCACAGGCAAAGACTATTGCGAGCAGCTCTTTTTCAATTTGATTGTTGTGATCATTTACTAATGATCACTTCTACACCAATTTGGGGCACCACATAAGCAGGGTTTGTCATCATTTTGACAGTTATTGTTATATACTGTAATATCTAGGGATCTTCATAAAAATGCTCTTCCAGATCCCTTGTCAAGATAAAAAGGAAAAAAAGTTTTAAGAAATTGATAATTATAAAACACTGTAAGTTACATAAATAAATGTGTGTAAATTAGAATATATAAAAATAAATTAATAAGATCAAATAAAATACAGTATGGTATGCTAAAAATAAATACAAAATGATCTAAAATGACAAAATAAATAATTAATAAGGGGTAACTGTGGGGAACAATTGACAACTAAAACACACTTAACAAGAATTTTGAATACGAATCCCAGAAAGAGCCAAGTTGCCACCTTTTTTTAAAGCAGTAAAGTTTGCAATTTAATATAATCTCACATGCATCTTTTATGTTTATAATTTAGCATAATTTTTTTTTAACATAATGAGTTACTGTCCAATGCCTTTTTCATTTCCAAAGGCAAAAAGGAAGAGCCAGAGAAAAGGGAATCTCTTTTCATGAATTCCCAAGTAATTCAGAAGGTTGACAGAAATGGATAATGTCTATATCTAGAAAAGGCAAGCTATACTTTTAAATTAATCATTTATTCTATCTGTACAAAACAATTTAATGCAAACAATTTGGAGATACAACTCTTTAGTTTTTATAACTGTAATATTTATTTGCTTAAATGTTTAATATTGAATATTATAAGCATGTCAATTTTTTTTGTGATATTTTCGTAAATTACATAATTTTTAAATAGTGAAAGCTTTCAAATTAATATTGTGTATTTAACATTACATACAAAGGCAGTGCTCAGCAATAATATCAAGTTTACAAGGAACAAATATTTTAGTTTTGCAAATTTTATATAATTACGATAGTCAAAAGCATTCAAATAGAATGAATATTTGATAACATTATTCAGAATGACAATAAATGAATTTAAATAAAGTTTGATTTTATATAAAAAAAAATATTTAGAGTAATTTCATTTATCAATTATACAGTATATTGCATATGGCAATTTTCTCTTCAATGAGCAGTGTTTAATTTCATATTATTATTATTAGAAGAAACTTTTTACTTGAGCAACTAAAATCTCATAACAGTATTAACTTTTTTTTTAAAACTAAACTATGTCTCGAATTTAAATGGGAAGGGGGTCCTGCTAAATACAAATATTTCAGACAACAATAGACTATAATTACAGTTCAGTGAGTTGCTGTCTTTTTTATATATTTTTTGTATTTTTAATAAGCTAATAATTTTTATTTTATATATATTTTGTCTTCCTTTGCATCCAGAATGTCAAACAAAATCATAGTATTAATGTTAAATTCTCAGAAACTTAAAAATTGTTTTAATGAGGGTGAGGGGGCAGTTGAAAGAACATACAGATAAAATTAACCCTAATAAGAATATTTTTTAGTGCTTAAATAATCCTACAAAATAGTAAAATTTACATGTATTTTGTACCGGTAGTATTTTTTGATTGCTAGAGAAAGAAATTCAGTAACCATAAATTTATTTCACATTAATTTAAAAGAAAAGGTAGATAGGTAAATGCAGCTTTGAAAATAATTTCCCAAAAGTAGGTCCAAAAGGTGGTTTCATTCCAAACCAATAAGATTCAGCACCCACAATGCATTTGACAATAATTAGCTTAGTACTTTTATTTTAAATAAGTATCCAACAAATCAATTTATTTAAAACATTAACATAGACCATAAAAAAAAGGGATATTAAAAAAATATATTTTTTTTAAACGTAGTAAAATATGATATACAGTAAATAATATTTATTATATTAATAATAATTTTTTTAAACTGTTTGTTATATTTTAAATTCCTTTTGTTGAAGCAGGAGGAGAGAGAAAAATAATACTGCAAAAGTATTTAGCTTTAAAACTCTTTGGTTTTATTTACAATAAAATAAAAATGGCAGATTACAGATTATGCTAGTCAGCTTACCTACAGCAAGCATAAAATAATAAACAAACTAAAACCCCATGGAGGGTCAATCATAAGGGAGCTGGCTCTCGTCAAGTTGGAGATGTGTCGAGAGCCACTTCCCTAGGCAAAGACAATTGAGTATTACAAAATAAAAGCCGTAATGGCAAAAACGAATCACACATTCAAATTATACAGCATGTATAATTAGCTAATTAGCATAAGTCGTGCATTCAACAAAGTAGAATCGTTTATGACAATTAAAATAAGCAAGTCATAAACTAAGCTAAAAACATTCTGAATGCACAAACTAATGCATACAAATAATAAATACTTTAATCAGCTCGTCATAATATATAAATAAAAAAGTTTTAAAAATCTTACTGTATTTTTGGCTAGTTCTCATCAAATTTTTTCTGTTTTTGTATTGCCATGCATTTACACAGTTGGAATCCTTTTTGTTTCCTGAATGAGGTTTGTGTGGAATGATTGTGGTATGCTTGTATATATAATGTGGCTCCTTGGTCAATGGTTTCTTTTGTGCTGTGAAGTCTGTATGATGCCTGTTTGTCATTTGTTTGTTTTTTCTAGTCTGTTCCGCAATTTTTTATTCTGATACCGTACTTGCTTTGCTCCAATTTGTTTTGTGCATTAGCAAGTCCTTGATGGTTGGTTTTTTAGTTTTTCATAACATTTATGATTTTTCTTAATGACCCAGGTTAATTCTATAGTAGAAAGGATCTTTCCAAAATCCATTTTTGGAGTTATATATGGCAAGTTTTTAGTCACTGATGATTAGTTGTTGAAGTAGTGGTAATATGTTTCTAGCTTTTTGATATCGTGTTTACTTTTAAAATTTTAGTGCAGGGTGGCACCCTTTAAATCTTTGTAAATCTTTTTCACAACTCTTCCAACCAGGAAGTGGAGTGATGTGGAGTTTAAGTCTATATATAGAGGAAATCGGGTTAGTTTGGATACGGTGATACATTGGACACATTTAAATTTCCCTCCATATTGTTGCAACTGATCATTTATTTTCCCCACCTTTTTACAACAAGTCAGCTGGTATTGCATATGGTGTTTTGCATTCACACATGACGTGAAAGTTTTTACTTTTACTGTTGTGCTTTATAATATTTTCATCTACTTATAGTTGTGATTCAGATATTTCATTCTAAAAGAATTTCACTGCTACTTATTTTAAATATTTCTAAAGGTGTTTAAAATAAAATAATGCTATGCAAAAATTAAGGCATTCATTTTGAAAAAAAGGTATTAGCAGTTTTGTTGAGTCTCACTCAAGGGGTTACATTGGACATATGTCCAATATATCCCCATTTTATTTTTATTTTAAAATAATGTCCAATATAACCCTATGTACGGGGATAGTTGGACAATTCAAATTGTATTCCGTCTAATAGTAGTAGTTAGTTGTTAGTAAGTTTAATTTGACTAATTAAATTTAGTGTTTTACACTATTTGAGTTATCATTTTCTATCTGTTAAAACTATCATCATGCTATGTTCAATGTAACCCATGTACGGGATAGGTTGGACAATGTGCCTCTTTCCACTTTCTTTGACTCAAAGTTGTAGTAGGGGATGTAACACAAGCTTTTTTTTTTAGTTGACGATGTTTTGTTAACTTTGTCTGATTTGATAAGATTTTTTTAGCCCTGGGCTTTAAAAATTAGGAGGCCCCATGTTAAAATTTTGATAAGCTTTTTTTTTTTGCCCTGGGCTGTATAAAGTTTGGCCGAGGCCCACTTGCATTATGAGGCTCTGGGCTACAGCCCATCAAGCCCATATATAAATCTGACCTGAGCACAAGTTTCTGATAGATGATTAGTTCCCATTCTGAGCTATCAAATGATGCCAAATTCATAGCAATATTGCATTTACTAAGTTTGTTAAAAATTATGAATCCAAAATTGTCCAACCTATCCCTTGTCTCCCCTGTATAGCAATTTTCAACTTCAAGCTAATATTTCAAATAATCTATCAATTTTAAATTCAATAACATATTTTTGGATTCATGTAGTTTAGAACTTTTTTGTTTTCTTTGTATAACAATTGGATGACACATAGTATATGCATAATGTCACTTTATATATAAAAATACAAATTCCTAGTAAAAACAATTCAGAAATAAAATGGAAAAAAAATTATAACTTGAAATATATAGGAATAGAGACTTAAACGAATGTTAAACCAAGCATTTAAACCAACAATAAACATATGATAGAAATGATAATAATAGACCCTAAATAAATTATATTAGACATTATATTTTAATAAGAGAATACAATATTAATTAAAAACTTTACACTATTTAATAAAAAATACCAGTACTGTGTATGAAATTTCATAAGTACAGTATATCACCACATTCTTATAGGGTCACGATGCAGAAATCTAACCTCTTAATGAAAACTCTTTTTAAAATTAAACCATTATGTTACAACTTAGAATCAAACAAAATACCAACTATATTTACACAAGGATTTTATAACAAAGTGATGTCTAACAGAATTATTTTGTAATATTATTGCAATGAATTGTTAAATATAGAATGTACAACAACTTCAAATATCTAGTATAGGGATATGCGAGGAAGTAAACATTTACAGTACAAAAAGCAGAAATTGAGGGGGCAAAGTGATGGGAAAAATAAAAATTAATTTACCGTAGAAAACCCAGAAAAAGGCTAAAAAAAAAAAAAAATTATGCTGTTTTGTAATAGCTAAGGAAAGACTTTAAAACCTTATAACATTGTAACATGACA
>PXIH01S0003997.1:23937-35270 GCA_003024985.2 Euperipatoides rowelli | reverse complement strand
ATTTATATTTTAAATGTATAAAGTTAATATAATTAAATTCACAGTCCTAGCAGCAAACATAAATTGAGATGAGATATAAGAACCTTTTAGATAATCTACCAAATAACTTTTAATTGCAGATAGTTCTCCTCGTTTTCTTTTGATGAGGGAATCAAAATCAGTTGGTAAGATAGATAGTGCCATGAGGGCCATAGCTAGAGGCATGAGGACTATAACTATAGGTGTGAGGGTCCATGGCTTGCCACTGCAGCAAGGGCCATAACTAGGGACATAGGACTGCAACTAGAGGCTTGAGAACCATAACCAGAGACTTGAGAACCAAAAACAGAGGCTTGAGGGCCATAAATAGAGGCAAGAGTGTCATAATGAGAGACATTTGGGCCTTAACTAGAAGCATGAGGGCATATGGCTTACCACTGCTGCAAGGGTCGAAACTAGAAGCATGAGGACCTATGACAAAATTTTATTTAAGATGTCAAGTTCAGACAACCAAACTAGCTAACCAATTTCAATATATCACTTGAACAAAGAAAAGAGAACCATCAGCAGTTATTTAAATGATTACCACACTGATAAGGGCTGCTCTCTATATTTCAAAATTGACGGAACTTTACAGATCATAGATTAGATTAACCCCACTAGTTAGTGCTATTGTTAATTGGCTAATTCACACAACGAATGAATGGCTCTGAAATTTGCATGTCATGGGCTGTCATGACATGCAAATTCTGGATTCTATGATAATACAAAGGTCCAAATCAGCAATAAATAAACCAACAGTAGGCTAACAGTAATGCCACATCCATAGATACCCAAAATAATAATAGAATATCACATCATATGTAAATTTTGCACTTTACGTCTTAATACACAAGGATATTATTACATCATGATAATTTATCCACATCAAATGCAAAGGAATTCAGGAATTTAGATTTGGTCTAAAAGTTTATATATTTCCATAGATATCCAGTCTAAAATTTAGAGGTAGCCTAAAAATAAGGAATATTATTTCTAAGTAGTAACTAATATATTTTACTCAGAACTAATATAAGAAATTATTAGCTGACCTAAGACTCTTTATGTCCAAAGATGTTAATTCTATGATGATGAAATCACTTTCTAACTCTTTTGAATTAGAACAAATTCCAACAACTCATTTAAATAATGATATTATATCCTAAACAATAATTGAAAAGTTATTAGCAGACCATACAAGGACAAATCACTACATCCTTAGAAGCATGTATGTTGGCTTAACAAATTGACCAATCAGAGAACAGGAATTAGTTCTGTGATAAAATGTAGGTACATTTTGATTAACTATATATTTGTATTTTGGACAGGGACAAAGTTTCTAGACAATGGTCTGTTGTTGTTGCATATTTTATTTGTAATTGTGGTTTCATTTGAATGATAAAAATGTATTTCCTACCTACTAAAGAGTTTTCTCTAATTGACATCTATTAAATTTTAAATTTAAAAATTAATAAAAATTATTTTAAATTTTAGTGAGACATAGCCTATTTATTTTAAAGCCATTCTGCCCGTTTAAGTGAATATTGATTAATCAAATTCTCATTAATGCCAAGCCAATCCATATTTACCTTAGTAGTAGTTACATCAACCCTTGTGAAACTGAAACATATTGCAAAATATAGATATACTAAATTAAATATTTTGTATTCTTCAAGAAGTTGTTTTTCTTCTTTTTCAAAGTCTAATATATAATCCACTTGGTTTTGAAACTCTTCTAAATAACNCGGGGGCACTATTTACGCCCCTGACAGGACCACTCCAGATATCTCAATAGATGCCATATTTCTCCATATCAATCTTATACTGATTATGTAGAGCAACGCAAGATAACAGTGAATATATTTTAATCTTCTGTATGATTAATTCTCTCACTAAATGAAACAAAGGTATTTGATCATTGTAGTATTTCAGAACTTTGTTAAGTTGACATTGAAACTATATAAATTTCTAGAACATTATACTTTGAAAGTGATTTTACTCCTTTGTTTGGTTGATTTTTAACCATTAAATTAACTCTGTTGTTTTTGATTTTTTTTCTTCTGAATATTGTACTTGTTGAATTTCAGGAATAGCTCTTTGTATTGAAGGTTCACTTTAATTAGTTTTAATTTTAATATACAATATTTTTTATATTCTTTATATTGTTGAATTAATATAAAATGATAATTTGTGGTAGAACTTAAATCTTACATGTTTTGTAATTTGTCTTATTAATATTTAATATTTCTATTGTTTTTTGTTTAAAATGAAGTATTCATCTGAAAGATTAATTGACTGTGATTTTAACAACTTAATGTATATTGCCAACTAACAGTAAAAGGTTCGAACAGTTGTTGGTGACAGGAAGTTTAAATAAATAAATAAATAAATAAAGAAAGAAAGACGAATTACCGCGCCTATTCCGAGTCCCATGGGACAACATACTTAGTCAATTTTTGATTCAAAGTTATTAGTTTTTAAAACATCAGATATATTTTATAAAATATTCTGATCTTAATTTTTTCTTTCTTTTCTCAATTCACAACCAATAAAATTAAATTACTTCTCTTTTTTCCAAATGAACTGTGTTTTTGAATCTCATTAAATTTTATTTTAAATGCTAAATTGGATTAAAAGCATCATAAAATCAGCCGACCAATCAAAAAGTAAAATAAGCAGTTTAATCTTTTTTTTCGTATATATATTTTTAAATAATTGACTTCTTCATTATATTATGATTTAAACTGACATTTACAATGTTTTTACAGTAATTTCTGGAAAGAAATAAAAAGAAATAAAATGCCATTAAAATTGCCATAAATTAATTGGAAAAATAATAACTAAATGTTTTGAAGATCTTCTTCATGCTAAGATTTCATATTCATAAATTTGTAGATTAAAAATATATTGCAGTAAGCTAAAATAAAAATGCTAGAAATGTGGATGGAAGAGAATGGATTGATTTCGAATAGTGACAAATGAAAACTAATGATATTAGGAAAAAAGATTACTGTTGATGAAATTAGGGTAGGTGATGTGATGCTGTCCCAAGTTAATTCTGGGTGTAGTCATGAATGAAGGGTTAACTTGTAAAGACCATCTTGATACTATGATCTCCAAACTTTATAGAAAGATATATATGATTTGTTTTCATGGTTTAATATTGATGTTTTTGTTGTCACATATAAGGGTTTTCTGCAGCCTAAGGTTGATTATTGTAATATTGCTTGCTATTTGGTTAATATTACTGATCAAAATCGACTTGACCAATACTTTAGACCAGGGGTCTTCAACCTTTTTTCGTTTACCGCCCACTTCAGCAGATTTTGGAGAGATTTGCTGGTTTTTTTTTTTTTAGTTGACTGGACGTTTTGTTGACTTCTTGTCNGTTCTTGATGCAATATATTCATCTAAACGCCCTCCATCAAATATCCCATAAACCTTGGGGGCTAATTTCTTTTCTGCCAGTAATACAACAACAATGTTTTCAGTCATTTTCTGAAAATAACCCTGTTGCATGGTATCAAGAAGACATCTCATGACCACTTGAGGAGGTTCATCTCCAATTGGTTTTAAATGAGAAGGCAATGAAAGTTTGAGTGTTAAATTAAGAAAACTTCCTGGGAAACGATAAATAATGATGTCCTCTTGATTTACTGTTTTCCATACACCTCCTAAGTACTCACTGCATATACGCTGTGCTTTTTCTCTGACTTCTATTGTAATGTCTTCCATTACAGAGTGTAGGTGAAGGGTCTTATTTTGAAAGTGTTATTTTACGTTCAAACTTATTTAAGAAAGTTAATACACGGAAATTTGTACTTTGAAAGATACTAAGTTCACAAAATTAACAATTATAAATACATTTTTCAATTTCTAGTTCGTCCAAATTAAATCCACAGCCGAAAATTGAAATCTATTTCTGAAAGAAATTGAATTCAAAAGTTAATAAGTTTTGTAGGTCAACAAATATATTTGAATTTAAAATTTAAAACCAGTTTGTTTGCATTTAATTATGAGTCACTGTGGTCTAACATTAAGTGATAATTAAATTATTTTATGAATTTATATAAATTCTTGTAGTTACAAACTGTTTTTAAATTGTGAATTAAAATACATAAATTGACCTTGTTCCATATTGATTTTTTTTAACAGTTTGTTTCCACGCGTGAATTTTTATTTAGACGAACGAAGAAATTGAAATTATTCTTCATTTTGTGAGTAATCTAATATTTTTCAAAGTGTAATTACGTATTTAAAATATTTATTTAAATAGCCGTGTAAACTTTAATTAATTTAGCTTTCAAAGTAAGAGACTCAGTTACGCACTGAAATAGAACATAGCCTCTATACCATAGCCGAGTGGTCTGCTTAGGCGTTCAAAATAATTTGATTTATGACGTGGGTTCAGGGGCGTAAATAGTGCCCCCGCGACCCCCGCGGTGCGGGGGGGGNCACATATAAGGGTTTTCTGCAGCCTAAGGTTGATTATTGTAATATTGCTTGCTATTTGGTTAATATTACTGATCAAAATCGACTTGACCAATACTTTAGACCAGGGGTCTTCAACCTTTTTTCGTTTACCGCCCACTTCAGCAGATTTTGGAGAGATTTGCTGGTTTTTTTTTTTTTAGTTGACTGGACGTTTTGTTGACTTCTTGTCGGATTTGATGAGCTTTTTTTTTTTTAGTTGACTGGACGTTTTGTTGACTTCTTGTCGCATTTGATGAACTATTTTTTTTTTAGTTGAATTTCATTACCGCCCACCAAAAATCATAAAACCCCCATGGTGTGCGCTATGGACCACGTTGAAGAACCCTGCTTTAGACGAATTACTAAAAGAGTGAATGAACTAAAAAATAAATCTTATGGTGATCGACTACAAATATTAAGACAATATAGAATTATCAATCCTATGCAGTGAAATTATATTAGTGGTGACATAATTTATACTTATAAAAATGTGATTTTGGGAAATCTGATTTCATTTATCAGAGAAAATTAGAACTTGTGATCATGGGTGGAAATTGTCTATGGAACATAGTACAACATATTCGCTCCAGGGTTAGACATAAATTTATTGTAAATTGTATGGTTAACGTTTAAAACATGTTGCCTGCTTCATTATTAGAATTGCAAACATTGAATGGGTTTAAAAACAGATTGGACATATTTCTTAGCTCCGATGTATATTTCAATAGTTTAATTTAGGAAAATTTTTGAAGTGTGTAAATACTCTATCAGTGTTAGACAGGCTTAAAAGACCCTTCCAGCTCATTTGATATAATGCCCCCTAGTAAAAAAAATTGACTAGGGAGCAGCGCCAGCTGGTGACCGTTGTGTATGGAGGAGGCTACTTTGTACAGTTCAGAATAAATGTTATTAGCTTGGGGCTGGGGCCCAGGTTACATGGAGGTCAAGCCTTCCCAAAGCAACCCAGGCACTTTCCCCACAGTTAGGTTTTAGAGGGAAGGGCACATGCCTGGTGATGCCCAGGGAAGGCTCAAGGGGGGGGGGGTGAATGAGTTGGGGTAGTTGGAGACGGCAAAGATTGGAAGGGTTGAAGAAGAAAGTTGGCCTAGAGCGGCCGGACAAAGAAACTTTTTATTGGACAGCACAAAAAGAGGGGGGCCAGGGCAAAGATTTTTTTTTTTCAGGGGCAGAACCCTTTGAAGCTATTAGTTTTTAAAGCTTTTAAATTCTTAAAATAAGATCTGCTGATACTTAAAAAGTGCTGAAATTTTAAATCATTTAGATAACGTACAAAAAGTTGTATTTATTAGAAAAAATATTTTCTTATTTTTATAATAATGAAATTATCTCTTGTTCTAATCTCTCTTCATTTTAATCCATCAAATACTTTCCATCACATGTGTGTGTCATGTTTGCACCACATTTTATTGGAGCAATTAAAAAAAATGGTGGGGGTGGGGGGTATTTCCCCTTCTAACCTTACCTCAAAACTCTGCTCGACCCTACTGAGGGTGCCCCCACTTCCCAGAATAACTGCATGCCTACCTCCCAAACCCACCGCACGCTATAGTTTGCTATTCAACTGTGTATGTTAAAATAAATAAATTATTTAAGTTGTACATACAGTACAAATATTTTGTTTGTGATAGTTTATATTATTANGTAATCCGGTTATACGAATAAGCTAATTGTGAACAACAACAACAACAAAAGCTACTATTATTTATAATAAAGTGGTACACAAAATCTATTATTTTTTAATTTTAAAATATATTTAGGACTTTATTGAAGCGAAAAATGAATAATTTCTTATTAATTTTTTAAATTATGCAAAAATAAGAGTGCGTTATTTTTTTTAAAAAAAAAAAGTACGATTGTGTTTACAGACTCGGGAGAGTCTTTATACTACTGCACCAAGTTCCACCAACAATGGAAAAAACTCGCTCCGATGGTAATGAAGTTGCTGGGATGGTTAAATATTTTCTTGCCACTTTATTCAGCAAAGGTAATTTTTTGTTGTTTTATTTATTTGGTTCTGTTCCACCAAGTCAATGGGGTTATCATTTGCTGTTTAATAAGTGATTCCATATAATGATTGAGCTACGTCACCTACGTGTAGATGTCTCATTTTGCTTTCCTAACAAAAAAATAAAAAAAAAAGACATCAACACGCTGTCGCTTATTTGAGTTTCAGAGAATATGTTGTTCTTTAATGTTATTTATTTTTCATTCAGTTAACAATATTGTCCAGATTTATTATGAATTGGAACGACTGGCTAAAGAAAGAAAAGTTAGATTTTTTAAACGTGCATCGCAAAGAAAATAAAAAACTTTTGCTAAAAGTAAATTTATCAGAATTTCATCATTAATTAAATGAAAACGATCAATAAGTTCTAAACTAACAATTATTTTAAATATTTTAATATTATAGCTTAGACCATATAGCTATCATTTTCTGCTGTTTTCATACGATTGTTCAGAAGTGTGAAGTATAGGAATTAAGGAAGACAATGAAATATTGTTTTAAGCAGAAAGTGCAATAGATGCAATCTTATGCAAAATAAAATGCTTAGAGGTGGCCTAATTAATTTATATTTTATCATTCTTTATTTACAAAAATGTATTGCCAAGTCCTAAGACTTGGTACACAATAGGAATATAAAAATATTAATTAAAATAAAAATTAAAAATGCTTTCAAGGACGATGAGCACCTAAGTCAAGATGAAAATGAGTTATAAATATGACTTCGCATAAAACTTTTGAAAATCTCAATTTTAAGTTAATTTTAAGTTATCATAAATTTTATTTAGAAACTATTATGGACATCAATTTTCAATGTAAGCATATTAATTACAGAATAACAAGTAGAGTAGGCTACTATTATTTTTTTAAAAAAATCTGATTGCGCATTTTCATATTCGATTGTAATTCGATCAGATTGTAGGCCTAATTCGGAGATTTTCAGGGATGATTTTCGACCCGAACTTGATTGGGGCAAAGATAATTCCCCAAATGGTATCATTTTTTTTAAAAAAATAGCTTTATATAAATTAAAATAAACTTTAATCACAAACAACTAGTCTAAGGCTCCTGACACACCTAGCTGTTTTTTTTAAAAAAAATAGCTTTATATAGGCTAAATTAAAATAAACTTTAAGCACAAACACAAACAACTAGTCTAAGGCTCCTGTCATACCTAGCTGTTTTTTTAACACTCGGGTCCTCCGACTGGTTTGAAATATGCTGGTGCAATTAAAAATTTGATGTATCACACTTAGCGTCGATTTCTATTTCAAAGTTGTGCCATGTTATCAGTTTCTCAAACTGGCTGTAAATAAACTGTATAGTGTTTATGGAATTATTTGTTTGTTTTTATGTTGTATATGTAAATGTTTTTTTAAAATAATAATATTCATGAAAATATTTATTTAAGTAAAGAATTGAAAGATTTGTGATAATTTAATTGAAAATATTTNTATGTTAAAATAAATAAATTATTTAAGTTGTACATACAGTACAAATATTTTGTTTGTGATAGTTTATATTATTATATTTATATAGCCTACAATGGTTATAATAATTAATATTAATATAATTGATTGTTGAATACAGTATAAATACTGTAGTGACATTTTATATTTTTATATAGCCTACAATGGTTATAATAATTAATATTAATATAATTGATTTTTGAATACAGTATAAAAACTGTTTGTGACATTTGATATATTATTTTTGTATAGCCTACAATGGTTATAAGTTATAACATTGACTTTTGAATATAGTACAAATACTATAGGAGGTATTTGTTTATAGTTGTATAGCCTACAATCGTTATAATGATTATGATTAATATTGATAGAATTTAATTTTTGAATACAGTACAAGTACTGATTGGGACATAATCTTTAATTTTATTTGTATAGCCTACCATGGGATATAACAGCTAAAACAATAAAATAGATTATGTTAAATGAATTTAAAATACTGATTGTGACAATTTGTATAAATGTGTAACCTACCTAGGTTATGAAAAGCATTTATTAATGTATAGATACCAAACACTGATTATAATATTTCAATACTATAAAGGAATAGTTATTGTTAATTAAAATATCAAAAGATAAATATTTGACAAATTGACATCAATACATACTGAATAAATATTGTAATTATTTATAATAATGTGAACCTAGAAACCTTATGTCCATCTAATGATGTAGAATTTAAAAATCATAAGAATAAAGAATTTAATACCAAAGTTGGATAGGCTACAAAGTAGTTACTATTAACAGATTGGTTATTCATGCAATTAAAGAAATTATCATATGTATAATTGAGTTATGGGTTAGGCCTATAAAGGACCTAGCTTTAATTAATTGATTTATGAATAGTATATAAATTACATTTAAGTTGTGTTAATTATTGGGGGTCAATACTTAATTCACTTGTTATACTATGTTGTAAGGTTTTATTAATTGTTTTGTTGATTTAAATTTCTACATAAATAATTACAGTGTTATTGCCAACTATACTATTAAAAATTATTGCCAACAAATTGATGTTAATAATACAAATAAGAAATTGTATTTGGTTGTATTGTTTTTTTGTTTAAACCCAAATTTGTTTAAATAATGTGATAGCCTACTTCAAAGTGATTAATGATTTACATACTTAACAGTCATCCAAAGTTTATGTATTCAAGAAAAACATGGATCCTATGTTCCTCACATTATTATTTGTGAATTATGGTGTACTAACAAAGAATGAGAGTTGCTATTAATAAAGTTTAATGAGAGTTGTTGGAACTTTTAAAACTATATCCGCCATTACTAATTCTTCACAAATACTCACCCAGAACTATTCTGCTAATTAAACAAACCTTAAAATTTATGTGTTATAAACTGTTGAAATTAACTCTAATAATTTCAGTAACTCAAATTTAAAAAGGATACTCTTGGTTCTTTGCTAACGTTACTTCACATGCACCAAGTTACTGTAGATAAGTTTGAGATACTGTCTGTCTCATCTACTAATGTGAATGCCATTACCCTCGTGAAGATAAGCTTTACCATGTCAGTGACTTAATTCCAATAAATACAGTTCCGGTTGGTCATGTGATATAGCAGACAAATTCATCTGTAAAGTTTACGTTAATCTCCAGAGGGGTAGAAATAGTTGGATTTTCCAATAATCATGGTCTTGCCTTGCCTGTGTGGTGGCAGCTGGTTTTCAGGTCCTGTTCATCTTGACAGGATGGTCCTGTCTTGCCTTGCTTTGGCTGGTCTTGCCTTTGTGGTAAGGTCTTCTTGCCAGTCTGTTGAGCGAGATCAGGCAAAAGCCTATTTCCATTAATTAACCTAGATCCTGTGTGTGGATCGGGTTAATAAGTCTGATCTTGCAGCTACCGATAATTCATAAGCTTTTGCATAAACCACATAAAATTAAAATGCCGTTTATAAATTAAGAGATGACAAGAAACAACAACCAAAACTTGTATCCAGTGCATTGAATAAAATAAATTATTCAAAATTTCCTCAGATTAAAGAAGAGAAACAGAATTGTGTTCCCGTTTGCAGCAGAGAAAATTAATAATATCCAGTTGTGAAAATTCAAGTTTAAAAATCCCGGGTGAAATTATTCAGAATCTTCTCTTCGACCCAGAAGCTCTCATTCTAAATTCCAAAACATATTTTTGGACAAGCAGTGTTTGAAAAAAATCTAGTGTGTGATCCATGAATTGTAGCTGATAATTTCATTTACATTCAGGACTATATCTAGAAATTGTAATTCTATAGGACTTTAAAGGAAATCAATGAATATTAACAAGTTTGTATTTGTTGGCTATCTAGTGTAATAATATCACTTTTGTAAGTATTTTATTTTTTTTTATTTTATTTTTAATGATTTATGTAATTATTGTTTTTAATGAAAATTAAATTGAATATGCATTGCTAAACTAAAGTTTGTCGTGGAGTATTTCCAATTTTTGTGCAGATGTCAAATCAAATAGTATTAATTTTTTAATTTTTAAGTTTTAATTTTTTTATGGTCAGATGCCTTTATTTTCCATTAGCAATGCGAGATGGGTGGTGTATCTATCGCCTCTATCCCGATAGAGAAATAGCGGGTATTAAAATACATTTTGCTTATCTGACCATCCTTACCTCCTTTTTGTCTGTGCTGATTATAGGAATTTGATTTAAACTAGGGTTTTATTTTAAAATTTTAGTAAGGATTCCCTCAATTTTTTTTAATAATGTAAATATTTCTAGGTAATTTTAATTAAGAGCCTTTCCTAATAGTCACATTATTATTTTCTTGATTTTTCCTATGCTACTGTATATCTCATGGCTGAGTTGGATACAATTCCCCCTATAAATGTTTTATAAAAATGTGATGGCTATATACTGGGCTTTGCTTTGACTTACTGGCAGTGTAGATATAATTATATGAAAAACGGTGATTATTCCCAAGTCTACTTTCCTATTCTAGTGGCTTATTATGGTATGAGTTTGGTATGTTGTTATAGAAATGTGTCGGTTGCCTCTCTCATATGATTCAATAATGCTAGGTGGGAAAATAGACTTAGTTAGGATCTAGCCTTTGACTTGTGATCGGACGGCTTGTATAATGTTGTTACAGAATTGTGATGGCTGATGCGATGCCTGTCCCTTGTGTAAGTAGTAAGCTGGATCAACCATTCCCTAAATTAGTATTTTTTAGTAATTGGTAGGCTAGTGTTGGATAGAGTGAGTGCTCAAATGGGAAAAAGGCCTCACAAAGCTAGCCTACAGCCTATAAGCATGCACAAGCCAAAACCCGGTTTAAGATATATATA
>PXIH01S0003995.1:41200-51665 GCA_003024985.2 Euperipatoides rowelli | reverse complement strand
AAACTGATTATTTAGTTTTGCTATAAAGGCAATGGCTGTGTTATTGGAAATAAAAAGTCTACTGATAGGCCTTAAAACATAGTTTATTTACTGGTTCTATTGTTAAAACATAAACAAAAAGCCCTCTTCTTAACAGCATTGGTATAGATACCGAAATAGGACATCTATGTTCCTAGAGGCCACCACACTCTAGCTGCAATATAAAAAATAAAAGTGCAACTAAACATCAGACAACTGTTCACTAAACGGTGGCAACCTCCTAAAATGCCAACACCTGCTGATATTCACGTGTGTGTTCCTCCTTATATTAGGAGAAGCACACATGTAAATTAACAAAAGATGAATAAATAACTAATTAATTAGCACATTCAAGTAAGGTTGAATATTTCAAGAGATAATTAGATTCGACGATTTGCCAAGTCACTTTAGCCCATTCCGAGTAAATGGCGACTTAAATCGTGCTTATATCATCATAAAATAGTAAATTGCAAACAATAATAAGTATTTTAATAATTATNCATTTCACAAAACACATACAATAAATTTATTTAACTAAAATTACTATCTTTTGGGACAATTTGGGAATCTTAAATAGGACTCGTAAGAAAAAAAACTTACAGGGATGAAAATCTTAGCGGTGAGTCCGTATAACCCGAAGAGGATGAGGCTAGGCTTGTAGAATTTAATAAACTTCAAACATGCAGCAAATAAGGATGTGAATAGGCTTGTGGAAATTAATAAACTTCAAAGATACTGTACTTGACAACAAATAATAATAAAAAAAAACTAGTTTGGTATTATGTAGAATAATTATTTTTCAAAAAAATGCAGTAGGGTAGTGGTAGAGATTTACAAACATTTTAAAAAAAATTAATGAGATGAAAAAAAGAGAAAATTTTTTTTTAATATGTTATCACTAAATCCTACCTTTTTATCAATTATTTAATATCAATAATATTATTACTGTGCATTTTGGATTCCTTGTAGGCGACAATCATTCTTTTCTGGTAATCAATAAGCTTATAAAATTACCGTAAGGAGCGAGTGGTTAAATAAAAAATAAATAAATGCGGAGAAAATTTTGAAGGCGTTCGGTTTATTTAGCGTAGCAAAGCTAATACTTAATTAATAATTCATAAACAGGGTCTGAAATTAAAGAGCAGGGATTTTTACACACGAATATATNACNTATGCCTATATGGAATGTTCTAGAATAAAATGATGTGGCATGGAAAAGCCCTATTACTTTACAACAAAACCATTCGCAATGCATCACATTTTTACATAAATGGGTCTGGGTAAAAAAAAATCTAAATTATTATTGAGAATTGATTTAAACACATAATTTTAATCCAGTAAAGTAGATATAGCTTGATTCTGAAATTCCAATGTTTTAAATATAAAAAAAGAACGTTCCTTATATTTTTGATGAATATTTTCAAATCGGACTTCGTTTATTTATGTGTAGGCATTGTTTCAGCAGTAAATTGATTTTTGACCAGCCAATAGAGGCAAGTTATTCTGCTCTATCCCTACTTGCAGAAAATTGATCAGGTGGTAAAATAAATGTAATTCATTCCTCTATAAGAATAATGTAAACAATAATGGCTGCTGTTTAAATTAATATACAGGGCTCTAAAAATCCTATGTCCGAGGGGCCCGGGACGCCTAAAAAATTAGTCCGGGTGTGTATAAAAATAATGTAAGGGGCCCAGCTGGGAACCTAAAACTCACGGTTTAATATTTCATAATAATTACAACTGAATATTTATTGTATTTTTTTTTTTTNTGTTCAGTTTGATTTAATACATGGATAAAACGAAAACCAATTGAAAGCCAGGATTATACGAATGAGAGTCATAGAAATAAATACATTAGAGCATTGAAATCAAGGAACGATTCTGATTTATTGGGTCTTTGAGATTGTGCGCGTTTTTGTTATGATCGGAAAATGAAAACTTGTTGCCAATATGGCTAAAATAAACATTGATATGATTTGCTAATTACCTAGGCGTTGCGGTGTGACTTTCATTCTGATACAGACCTTCCAACAAAATTTTTTTATTTAGATACAATTGCATACAAAATTTTAGATTTATATATATTTTATCTTTTGTTTAAGTATGACATTGTTTTTAGGGTTATATAATATTTAGGTCTTAGCAAACTTTGAGTTTTTTTTATTTTGCACTTTTAGATTTTCTTTTGAAGTTTTTTTTGTGTTTGCCTTGTCCATTTAGGTATTCGTGGCAAGGCTGCTACTTTTGGTTTAAAATCAAATCAAAATACGAGGTGAACTAAAACTTCACATACAGTAGTCTTAAGTTTCCTTCTTTGTTTGCTTTTGATCTATTTTTTTTTCTTTTTTCTTATACTCTTTCCTTGTAAGTGATAGTTTAGGGGCTGTCCTCATTTTTTTAAAATTCATTCTCCCTTTCCCCTTTCCTCCATTCATATCAAAATGTATTTCCACACATTCCACTAAGTGCCCACCATCCTGCATCGCGATGTTGAGTTGCCAAGGGTACTCTTGGTTTAAGGTCATGGCAACACAATTGAGGGAATGGCCTGAAAGTGCCCAGTTGAACCACACAGGTGGCAACCAAGGGTACATCTGACCAGCTCTCTCCATTGGGTACATGATCCACCCCTCCCCCTTCCTTTTTCCTTCCTTTTTTCCCCCTTCTTCTTTTCCTTTCCTTTTTTCTTTGTGCTTTTTTTGGTCAGACCGTTAACTTCTGACATGTATAAGTTTATAAATATGTTTTTTTTCAGCTATCAACCTTGATTTCACCAATTAGTAGTGACAGGTGCAATTGGTTGGTTGATGGGTGTTGTGATCATAGCAACATAGCTGTACTTTGTGTAGTGAACTGAAGGAGGCAATTTTCACTCTCCCCTCAGTCATCTTCACTCTCACTCGTCCTGGTCTGAATCTATTCTGGTGTAGTTGGTCCACAGATTGGACTAGTATGATATAAATTTCTAAATAATTTTGGACACGAGAGGGGGTGCGAATGGGTGAAGGGGGGTGAAAAATGACATTGACGTCCGCAACTAGGATTTCTTGCTGACCACTGACATCTGTGCTCCGCAAGCTTTATTCTTTGTGCACACCCAAAATGGCTATCATTTTTTTTGTATAAATTTTTATTCACCCCTTAGTTAAGTACTTTAATTTTTGAGTTTGCAAATTAGTTTGTGATCATTTTCACATCTGGTTTTATTGATTGAAATTAATCGAAAGTAATCTTTTTTTTTTTTTCAATTTTTGTTTGGGGGGTGGCACAAAATGGTCACCAGTAAAACTTTTTTTAAAAAAATATTTTGGAAATTTTTTTTTTAAGTTTGAATTTTTGATCGAGCCATTTGGATGTGTATCAAATGAATCTGCATTCCATCTGCAAAAACCTGAAGTCAGATACAAAATTTTTTATTTTTTTTTAATGTTAGAGTTGATTTAATTTGTTTATTTTCAAAGTGAATCGACCTCGTAGTGATTGTTGATGTGTTTAGAGTGTACACCATACTTACTGCTCTCCGGTCAAATCTTTTTATCACTAGAGTGATTGATGTCATTGATATTTAATCGATATCTATATTAATTATTAATTTTAATATTTTTTTATTGTTTTTAAATTTGTTTCTTTCATTTTCCATTGATTCCACTTTGTCAATGAGGATCACTCTGTGGTTATAGTTGAAAAAAAATTGCTGAATTTAATTATTTTTAAATTGAATTTTACATCGTGAGTCATTCATTGATAACATTACTATAGTATACCAGGGGTAGCAATTTTTTTATGTGGTTTTTATTTCGTCAGCGCTAAAAGTAGTTTTTGAATGGTGGGTTTGCTTTGGCTAGGGGATCCATTCTCCTTTTAGCTAATATTATTGTAGTGTTGATTATTATAATCAATTATTGTGAGGTCAATAAATGAAAAATTTTATTCCATGGTCTGACACCCCAGACAATAGAGCCTATTATTACTTTTTGTAAAATATTAGATCGAAGGTTGAATCCGATTCAATTCATGTTTGAATCAAGTGGGTGTGTCATGTAATGAAGTGTGACAGGGGGGTGTCTTGGTCTGAGCCAATCCACTTTTCAGCTTTTGAGATTAAATTGGTATTTAATTTCTTTTGTTTAAATAATAGATATGTAATTAAAGATGATAATAAACTTGTTTGATTTCTGTAAAAAAAATTTAAAATTTTCATACGTATGTATGAGAATTAATGTTTTTGTTTTATTTTAAATTAGAATATGTTTAAAAATTTTTTTAAAAAAATGATAAGTTCTTTATCATTTTTAATGTTCTCTAAAGTAGAGTTCTTTTAAAATCTAGCCTTATTTTAAATCTGTTTTTTGTTTCAATTGTGATCATCTGTATAATGTAAGTAATGGTTAGGTTGAATGTTATTTCAGTGAAGCACTATTCCTTTTTTTTTGTTGATGTTTGCAAAGTCCCTTGCATTTCATTCTTTGTCAACAATTGTTATAAATTTTTTTTAAATTTTATAATTTTTAATTTTTTGACGTTGTTGCACGTACCTTGGGTTTCACTATTTTCCCGTTTTATTTAAATAGTGTGGCGTCTGCGATTTTATGGATTTGAACTTGGTTCTGTGATGAAATTTTTTTAANCTTGAATAACGCGGAGAAAATTTCCACATTTTATTTGCAAAATTGTGTTCAGTTTGATTTAATACATGGATAAAACGAAAACCAATTGAAAGCCATGATTATACGAACGAGAATCATAGAAATAAATACATTATAGCATTGAAATCAAGGAACGATTCTGATTTATTGTGTCTTCGAGATTGTACGCGTTTTTGTTATGATCGGAAAATTGACTCAAGGATACTGAGGAATCAACTCAACTAGAAATCTTGCACAAGTAAGTACATTAAGTTTGAAAGTTAATTAAGGCACATTTTTCAGACCATGCACTAGATATTTTAGGTTTGGTTATTATTTTTATGTGTTACTCAGAGATCGCGTTAATGCATGTAGACGCGTGTTTCACGCGTGAAATAATTGAAATACCCGCTNAAATTTTTACCAGACACTTTTTCTAAATTTTTACGAAACCCCACCTCTTTCTTTTAATTTTCTCTTTCCCTGTGAATTTGGTCTAGTGCTTTACAATTTTTTTAAAAATTAAATTTTGTAAATATTTTACTTTAGTATTTGTTTATTCCTTTTAGTAAAGGAACAGTGTGTGTTAAAGATTGATATTTACACCATGCTATTTAAAAAAATTTCTTGTTGGTCTGTCTGTATCAGTTGTCACACCGCTTGCCATTTATATCTAAAATCAATTTAATGGAAATGAGGAGTAAAACTCAGGCAAACACAATTGAACTGGGTGTAGTGGAGGGAGAGAAAGCAACGATCATTAATTGTGAGGAGGAGGGGAGTCAGACAGTAGTCGGTGAGTGATGAGAATTTGTCATTGGAACAAATGTTGGTGATGATCAGAGAGAGAGATAGTGAACTTACTAAAATGAAAGGGATAATTGACTCCCTGGTATGTAATACGAGACAGGTCAAAATCGGTAAGGAAATTGAAACTAGCAATTTGAACCCTATTTCTGAGGCAAGTAATAGCATTGATATTAACGAGTATGACAAGGAGCCTGTGAGCACTCGGGGGGGGAGAGATTCTATAAAATTGCTCCCATCATTTGCATGGGATGCTAAGGACCTAAATGAGACTAAGAGATTTGTGTCTGCCTTTCGTGACCTTGCAAGGGAAAACAAATGGACCCAGGCTCATGCCCGGACAGCATTTGAGTCGAAATTAACAGGACATGGCAAGGCGAAATATTTTGAAGGCCTGGGCGATGTTGAAGGGATATCATTCAGTGAAAGATTAATTGAGTTCGAAAGACTGTTTAGTAAAGAGTTGAACTCCACTCAGAGCCAGGAACTGTTCTGGAGTTGCAAGCAAGGACAAGGAGAGTCGGTGACATCATTCAAACTCAGTCTCAAGAGTCTGGGTAATGCCTATCGAAAGGGATTTAATGATGACATCCTATTTGACCAACTTCTATCTCAGCAGTTCATCAAGGGATTGCTAAATAGGTACAGAATTGAGGTCATCAAGGCAGATGTTAAGACTTTCGCTGATGCTGTTAAACTAGCATTACGTCTGGAAGAGTGTGAGCTCAGGTATGCTGAACCTGGAGCAAATGTCAATAGGGTGCAATTCAGCAAGGATGAAATGGAAAGGAAAGTGAGGGAGTTGCAGGAAGTAGACAAACTGAAGAAGAACCCTCAAATGAGTAACAGTGTGCATGGAACCCACCAGGTCTTGTGCTGGAATTGTGGGAAACAGGTCATTTCCAAAGGACATGTAGGAACAGAAGTAGATTCAATTGATCCCAGACACTGTGCAAGATTTGTAACAAAGGAGGGCACATTGAGGAAAATTGTTATTTTAGAGATAGGGATGGTGCACTAATGAACAAAGGAATCCATTAAACCCCAACGTCCTTTCCTCGTGAGTGCTCATGTGGAGGGGGCCCTGCATGACAAAAGAAAAACCAAGCTCAAAGTAAATAAACATGTTATTAGTGACAAACATAGTGATAATAGAGGCATAGTCCCACAAGTGATATTTCTACCAGACTAAAAATAATCCAAGAGTATGATAACAAGCCTTTGGTAAATTTGCACATATTGGGTAGATCTGCTAGAGCATTGATTGACACTGGCGTGCAGTTCTCACTGTTGGATAGAGAGTTTGTGACTGATGAGGAAATGATGAGAACAGGTCAAATCATAAGTCTAATATCACCCAAATCTGACCAAAGGGTGACATTCCACTGTATGGAAGTTTCACTGGTGGTAGGTAATGTAAAATTCCAGCATGAGGTATGCATCACAGAATTGAACAAGTGCTGTCCTTATGATTTTATTCTTGGATATGACATACTCGTTGACCACAAGGCCACAATTGACATACAGATGGGTGAGATAATGCTGAGAGGTGAACCTAATGATGAAGATGGGAAACCCATTACTAATGTGAGTGGAATCAGGCATGGGTGGTGTCACTCATTAATAGCACCAGACTGCAGTGAGAGTAGAACCAGTGAGTTGCTCTCACTTATGAAAGGGGATGGGTTGGACCTATCCAAATCCCAAATGAGTGGTCTCAGAGAAATTGTAGCCGACAATGCTGGCATCCTGATAGATGTCACCTAAATGACTGGAGCAAACCTCCCCCCTATAAACCCAAATTTTTGTCTGATGAGGCCATCTATCAAAGACAATACTGTGTGCTTCATAAGCTCTATAATTCTATACGTAAAAAGGTGGTGGGTCTTGAGAGTGCTGCGATTGTGAGTAAAACTTGCTCTAACTGGAACACTCCAGCAATGTTCCTTGAAAAAAACCTCCCTCTACGGACATCAGGATGGTGTTGGATCTCAGAAAAATAAACCAGATTGTTGAACCTTTCAAGTACCCATTGATGAGGATTGATGAGATAATAGATAAGCTGGGAAGGTCTAAGGTTTTCTCCACCCTTGACCTTAATAATGGGTACTTTAATGTCAAATTGCATGACGACATCAAGGATAGGTTCATGTTTAGTACCCCCTTTGGGAGATACAGAATGGAAAGGCTTGCCCAAAGCTTGTCCACCAGTGCAGGCTGGTTTCAAAAGGTGATGAATTAGGCATTATATGATGTCATCTCTGATTGCCATTGTATGGTTTTTTTCAGGATGACATTATAATATATACTCATGATGTTGAGGATCACCTTAGAGTTCTCAAACTTGTGTTGGCAGCATTGAAGATGATTAAAATGGCAGTCAGACCCTCGAAGTGTGTTCATTTCCAGAAATCCATTAAATTCCTTGGTCACATCATAGATCAGGAGGGATTTAGACCAACCAAGNAGAATGTCGAGGTAATACGGAATTTTGAGAGACCTGACACGGTTAAGCAGGTGAGGAGTTTTCTTGGGACAATAAACTTCTACAGAAGATTTATACCAGGCATAACTGAGATAACCAATCCACTTTATGAATTGTTGAAAGGTAAGGGAGGGATAACCAATAAATGGAGTGCTGATGCTGAGTCAGCATTTATCACTTTGAAGCAAAAGTTGATGGAAGCACCTCTCCTTCAATATCCTACCTTCGCAAAGGAGTTTATCATCAAAACTGATGCTAGTGGTATAGGTGTGGGTGCTGTGTTGGAGCAGTATGATGATGAAAACCAGCTTTATCCTGTGGCGTTCTGTAGCAGGAATTTGAACCAGGCCGAAAGACATTATTCTGCCATAGAGAGAGAGGCTCTAGCAATAGTGTACGCCCTCTCTCAGTTTAAACATCTGACCTATCATTACAGGATACTGCTGCAAACTGACCACAGACCCCTGTCATACATGTTTCAACTCAAGGACACAAATATGAGACTGGTCAGATGGCTGCTTCAAGTACAGGATACAATATTCTCATAGAATATAAGCCAGGCAAGTTCAACTTTGTGGCTTACTGGCTCTCCAGAGCTCATAGTGATGATGTTCCCCTAATAACGGTGTATGCTTGTCATCTAAATGATGTTGTCAACACTAGTAGAATTCTGGAGGGTCAATGAAAGGATAGAATCTGTCAAGAAATTAAATGGAAATTGGGTAGTGGAGAATATAAGGAGGAGGAATACACCATCAATGATGAAGGTTGTTCTTAAGTGTGTGTTGCCTGCCAGGGTAAATAGGTGTAGATATAGTCATTGTCCCTGAAGCATTGAAGAGTGTGATGTCCCACTATCATGATGGGATGACAGGGGGGGGCATCTCTTATCACCTATCACTAAATGGAAGATTAGATTGCTGTTCATCTGGGAGGGAATGTGGAAAGACATCGAAAATTATGTTAGATCATGTGATGTATGTCAAAGGAGAAACACCATTAGGACTAGGACCCCTTTCCAGCCCATAAAGCCCTCCCAGTGCCCCATGGAGAGGCTTTTGGTTGACTTGATTGGTCCTTTTGCTACTACCCAGCATCAAAATAAATATATGGTAGTGTGGGTTGATCATTTCAGCAGAATGACCTTTGTGTCTCCTATTAGGAACATTGAGGCTCAAACTGTAGCCAAGGACTACATACAGAATATACTGACTAAATATGGGGCATCAGCTAAAATAGTGTCAGACAGAGGTGGTCAATTTACTGGAAACATAATGAGGGAAATGCACAGGAAACTGGGAATAAAGGGCATATACACAACTCTGTATAATCCACAGGCAAATGGTGTTTCAGAGAGAGCCAACTTGAAAATACTAGGGGTTCTGTCCAAAATTTGTGAATCCCAATATAACAAGTGGGATGAATACATCCCTTTTGTGGTTTAAAACTTGAACAACTCAGTACACAGGAGTACGGGTGAGAGCCCATTCTTCATCTTCCATGGGTTTGACCAACTTCATCCTGGTACACCTATCCTCAGTGGTGATGTGAGTGGCTCTGACCCTTTGCCTGAGCTTGTGGCTAAGTTATGCGATCAGCTATCGGAATCTAGAGCCAAAGTGGAAAGACAACTAGTTTTGTCCACCAGGAGGAGTAGTGACCCCAGGAGTGGAAATGTCAGGCGTATGGAGCTGAGGGTGGGTGATCCGGTTTTATACTTTGACACAACTAGCTATGTGGGCAAGCATCAAAAAATTAAACCCAGATATAAGGGTCCATACAGAGTGTCAGCAAGACTTAGCACTGTGAATTATAAAATATGTGACATGAGGGATCCTTTCAATGAGAAGGTTGTGCATGTGAACAAGTTAAAACGATATTTTAGAGAGCATTTCGATGACCAACCAAGTGGTAACATCGAGAGAAGGGTGACAAGGAGCATGGGTAAAGATCTGCAGGGCAATCCTATGAGCTAACTCACGAGTCTGAGAATGTTCTCTTTTGGTGTGTGTGTGTTGTGTTTTGTTTGGTGGCTGTCTAAATGTGTATGGATGATTGTGTAAATGTTTGTATGTATCTCATGGTATAGTTGGTCCGAACCTCACACCTGTCAACAAATTTAATTAATTATACCAAAGTGTCATCTTATATTCCTAGCGTGACTATAGGAGTTCATTTTATAAGATTTAGTGGTGTGTATTATCGTAGTATGAATATACTACGATAAATGCATATAATGCATCTTAATTTTTTTTTATCATATTTTTACTGTACTTGTTTCTTTGCTTTTATTTCTTCTGATTATGGAGTTTGTGTTAGTTTGAAATTGATATGACGTATTGATCCCCAAATTTTCCTCCTCATAAAAATTGTTAATGTCATTTGAGTTGCAATTCTCTCTCTGCAAAATTTAAGTGTAGTTGTCTTGGGATAAATTAATCTCCTTGGACAAACTATCACCTCCATTTATTTGTTGTGCTTGGTTTATCAACTTTAATTAACCTCAACATTTATTATATTTTGATCAC
>PXIH01S0003995.1:10801-21971 GCA_003024985.2 Euperipatoides rowelli | reverse complement strand
TTTTTTTTGGGGGGGGGGGATTAAACATGCCATCCCTGCAGCCAACCAAGCATTTTTTTCTGCCTTTGTTTTGCTGTGCAGCATAAAAAATCTTTTTTAAAAATAATTCATTAAATTCATAGGTTCGAAAAAATAAAACTACTTAGACATCATTATCAGAACAAATAAAATTTCTCATTTTAAATGAAATTTAAAGATTGGTTCCAAAATATTTATATTAATTGCTTTTATGTATTCTAATATATAATCACCAAGGTCCTTTTTTTTTACATTCTATAAGATTTTTGAAGGAGCCAGACTTGAATATGCAACATTGTTTATTATAATACAGTAATATTAAATTTTATGTTTTTCCTTTTAATAATCGTGTTTAAATTTCTTTTTTTTGCTCACAATTTGAATTATGTTAAAACAAGTTTATAAAATGATTTATTCAATTTGAATAATTTATTGTTAAATAAAAATATCAAATACCGGTATGTTAAATAATCAATATTCAGCATAATGATCTGTGGATTGTATTTAAAGAAATTTAAACACACTAAGAAAATAGTATCACCCAAATACATTAAAGTGAATAGCTTCACTTTAATCAAAAGAAATGGAGGCAGAGACAGAGTTGAGCTACCAAATAGTTTATTCCAGTTTACCAGGTGAAATAATAATAGCAGCTTGCTTAATACAAAGGTAAGCCCCAAAATAAAGTCCCAGCAAAATATGAAGAGTGGCGTACACAAACATTGGATCGCCCACCATATTGATTCAACATACGAGAAGGTAAACACTTTGTTGGATCGGCCAAAGCCGTTCTAATTGAAAGTGACCAAGACATGTGAGCACGCTGTTCTAAAACAAAAAGCGCACATGCATAAATTATATTAATAAATTAGCAATGATTTGCATATTCAAGGAAGTTCATTGTTTTATGCACTGTTTACACTCGTAATTGGCCAATTTACGTTAAAACGACTTTTACCAATAAAAATATAAAGACTGTGCCACTAGAGCAAACAATAAATAAACTGAAATCAGATATTCCTTGATTAAACGAATCAACACAAATTAAAATGAGAATTTGTTTATAACAAAAATGTTCCCGCCCAAAGAACTCCACATGGACATTTTCTACAAATTTCAAAATCTTTTAGAAGTATGATTTGCCTTAAAATGAACGAGTTTTAAATTAATTACTGTTGTTGCTCAATTTAACAAATTATTATTTTACTTCCCTTCATATTTGTGAATGCATTAGACTTTGCAATTTTTTCTAAACCTTACTCATGAGTAGCACTTATATCTAAACTGACTAAAAATTCCTGATTATAAAAGCTACCTTCAGAAATGTGATTCTGCAGACTATTGTAATACTGCCCCTTATTATGTAATTAAGTTATACTTTTAAACATCAATTTAAATCTTAAAACATAAATTCTCAATTGCAACCCAGCACAATATCAACTCCAAATGAGTACCAAAAAAATATGGCAAGTTTTTTCAGTGGGGAAAAAAACCTTGACTTTTGATGAAAGAGGTTCTGAGAAACTTTAACAAGGCAGGATAAAAGCAAATCTAGGTTCTGAAGGTAGGATAGAGTCATATTAGAATATCCTAAATAATTTAAGATTCTCAAGTTGAAGAAAGATGTTATCCTAGTTATTGAATTACTGATAATTTGTATATACTGTAAATGTAAATATTTGTGTGAAATATTTTTTTACAATGACTATTTATAGCTGATTTATAATTTGTAGACAGTTTTTAATATTCTAATTTTTTTTTCTTCTTGACTGTTTCTATAAGCAAAATGTATTTTATTAAACTCCCTTGAGAAAAAAAAAATTATCCAAATTTAACATTTTTATTCTCCATGTGCTGCATTCAATTCTGTTTGAGTAAATTTATATATAAATTTACAATTTGACATTTAGACAAATTACCATCAAAGCAAGCAATAACAAAAAATCATAGAAATAGATTTTTCAAGATAACTTAAATGGTAGATGTTTGTTTATTCCCAACATTTTTTAAATTTTGGAACTTATACCATTATTATTAAAGGAGTGGCTGTTATAACTTCTACTGTTATCTAGTTTGTTATGTATAGTGAGAAAAAAAGCTTGAATTGTTTAAATCTGATTAAAACTTGATCTCCAGTTTCACTTGAAAAATATTGTCTGGAAGATTCATTTCTGGATTCAGCCCCGATAGACCTATGTTAAGTATACTGTATCTCTTACACAGAATCAATACTAGAAACAAGATTCAAGAAAATTTAACAGATAATATTAAGAACATATGTGATAATTTGAAAAATAAATATTATAGTTTCAAAATTAAGGTCATAAATGCTTATGTATTTTCTCAAATAATTATTTCTTGCCCCACACTAAACTAACAAAAAAAATATATAAAGTGTATTCTATGTGATCCACTGCTGTTTGGAGTGGCAGACTAAAATTGACATCGTTTTTAAGTAAAATATTCTAGAAGCCTTGGAGGTTTTGGTCTGAGAGATTTTGACATTGTACTCGCAATTCAAAATTATCATAATGCCAACAACAGATAAACCGCCATCTAAAGAGATATCAAAGACTTAATTAAGGTTGATAAATAATGCTAAAGATGTCATAGATGATCTGGACCTCAGCGAATGTTGTAGAGTTGGAGTTGAAATATTGAAGACCAGCCGATGCTGAGACTTCCACATATCTACAGGGTTTATTGAAAATGTTCATACACAGATATCGTACTGTACCCAAAGCCTGGGATTATTGGTTTTTCAATAAAAATTTGGGAATTTTGTTAACAATGATTTCATAAATAAAAAGATTAAAAATAACATTGTCCCAAAGGGCCCATTTCTGTGATATGGTGGAGAGTATAGATCACATTATTTTTGTAAGCGTGTTGGCACAGTCCAGAGCTTTTGTTAGTTGGGTAATCCGTTTTGATATAATTTTTTTTTTCATTTACTTGTTAAAAATTATGACATGGCAAAAATTGAGATTGTTGCTCTCTTTGCCTTTTGGATTTTTAGAAATAAAAAGGTGTTCTTAAATGAAGACAATGATGATCTTGTACAGTATATATTTGACAATAAATAAATTTCACATATATAAGTGACTGCAGTATGATGTCTATGGTGTTTTCATTAAAAATGGGATAATCCATTAGAAATCGATATCAGTTAATATGGATACATTAAAAGTTTTGTTATATTTTTAAAGGTCAAATGTAACAGACTATTTTACTTTTTTTTTTTTAATTGATTTTCAAAAATAATTACTATAAAAAAAGGCCAAGGGGGGAAGTAGCTCAGTGGGTTGGCTGAGCTGCTATGTATTCTTGGTAAGCTGGTGACATGGGTACACCGCTTGAGCTGTTCAGCCTCTTTTTCAACTTGTCTTTCTTCTGAAAGATAGAAAGAAAAGAGGTGTTATCAACCTAGTGTTTAAATTAGAAAATTAAGTTATTAAATGAGTAAAATATAGATCTGTTAATGAAGGGCAACTTTATTTTTTTTTAAAAAAAATTAATTACTATAAAAAAAAATTCCACCAGGTAAAAATAAAAAAAATTAAAGTTATTTACAATTCAATTTTTTAAATATTTGTCTTTAGCTCCTCTTCCTTAAAACAACATTATATCCTCTGTATACACCAGAAGGAGATATTTTGTGATTTCAGCTTGGTTTCTTGCATTACAAGCGAATCTCAAGAGCTTAGGTATTCACTCTGATACACATTAAATTCTGTACATGAAACAAGACAACAATTAAGATTTTTTTTTATACACCCGGGTATTGCTTCATTCCACCCGGCTGTCAAAAATTTCTGGGGAGAACGCTGGGACAGGAATATTCTTAATTTTATCATTAAATATTTTTTTTTATACATTTAAAAAAAATTTTTTTTTTCAGTGGAATTTTGTTTCTTAGTAATAATCTTTGAAAACACTGGCCAACAATGATTTTATTAAATTGATAATTTTGGTTGATTCTTATGTATTTATTTGGTGCTGATTCTGAAAATAAGGCCAGAATTCGTCCTACAGGCTCCACTTTTTCTAAATAACATATTTGTGTTTGTTTTTTCAAAAAACTACGCATTTTGCTCAAAACAGCCGGTTGTATTTTTTTTTTCTTAATATTTTAAAATTATTTATTTTTGTTTCAAAAAAAAAATCAGGTTAAATGCTTTAACCACTTATTAAGGTCTGAAAATACAATAACGCAGAGGAATTTGGTGTGTATGACTAATTACTGCATAGAGGGAACCAAAGGAGCACTCCACAGATTATTATTTTTGCATCACAAAAATCAGTGGAATTACAAACAAGGTTAAGCATTTAGCTAAATATCCTAATATTCCTTCAGCCATCAGGCCTGCCTCACAGTATAGAACTATCAATTCCAGTACCACCAGAAGTATAGAGTTTTAATTCAGAAGAAGCTGTGGTGATGCAGAGTTCCAGACTGAAAAAGGAGGTGGTGATGAAGAGAGGGACCAATATTTCATAGGAAAAACAACAGAACCTCACAAAATTAACCAGACAGAACTAAAAGATCTGGTTCCTGATCTGAATTTGTCTAAAATGCAGGCAGAATTGTTAGCTTCAAGACTGAAGGGTTGGAATCTCTTCGAAAAACTAAAATTTGTTATTACCGTCACAGGCAGCAGGAATTACAGCACTTGATTTCTATGCAAGATGAATTAGTACAGTATATTGCAATGTGGACTCTATATAAGATGCATTAGGACAGCAGCACAATCCTGAGGAATGGAGACTATTTATAGATTCTTCAAAAACAAGTTTGAAAGCTGTCCTCCTTCATAAAGGAAATGAGAATATATCAATATCCCTTGCTTATGCAGCACACATGAAGGAGTCATATGGCAATATGAAATTACTTCTGACAATGATACAGTATGATAAATATTCTTGCCACATTTGTGGAGATCTAAAGGTGATAGATCTTTTACTAGGATTTCAACTTGGATGCACAAAGTTCTGTTACCGTACTTTTTATGTGAATGGGATAGTAGTGACAGAAAATAACCACTTTATTAAAAAAAAACAGTGGCCAAAGAGAGATCTCACACCTGGAAAGAAAAATGTCATTTGTCAACTCTTGTGAACCCTGAGAAAGTGTATCTTCCACCATTGCATATCAAACTTGGTTTAATGAACAATTTCATCAAAGCGATGCATCATAATAGCCAAGGTTTTCTTTTCCTAAAGAGCAAATTTCCAAGAATTAGTGATGCAAAAATTAAAGAAGGAATATGTGTTGACCACAAATAAGGGAGCTCATGAAGGATCCAGATTTTGAAATAAGTCAGGCAGCCGTATGAGCATCATTTCAAAAAGTCATGAAAAACTTCCTGGGAAATAACAAGGCTGAGAACTACAAAGAACTGGTTAGTGAACTTCTTGAAAACTACAGAGCCCTGGGATGCAATATGTCTCTAAAAATCTATTTTTTTGGATTTACATTGGGACTTATTTTCCAAAAAATCTTGGCGATGTAGGTAACGAATATAGTGAATGCTTCCACCATGATAGATCGATGGAAACTCGTTACCAAGGAAAGTGGAACCCAAAAATGCTTGCATATTACTGTTGGACACTAAAAATGGACATTCCTCAAGCTAAATAAAGCAGAAAATCAGCTAAAAGTACATTTTAGATGAGTGAAAAGGTATTATATTGTGTGTATTATATTTGAAAATACTATTTTTTTAAAAATTTAAAATGCATATTACCGGTACTCATAAATCCTGCCCTCCACATAAATTTGGTAACCAGATTTAAAATCAGCACAAAAAAATACTATAAGTAACACCCTATCTGATCAATTTAACATAAAAAAAGTAAAGTTTTGTTGGCCAGTAAAATCAATGATAAAATAAAAATTAAAAAATCTGTTACATTTGACCTTTAAAATAAAGTAGTTTTTAGTTCTTGTGCCAAGTAAAATTTAAGGATTGGCCTGGTAGACAGATTTTATAAATGATTGTAAATTTTGTATTTTTGACTTATGTTTAGTATCTCATGAATTGCTATGTGGTTGTTAGACCTATCTAAATGTTTGGAAATTCTATGAATTTATTGAATAAAATGGTTTATTTATTTAAAAAAAAAAAATTCTACACATTATAAAGTCATCTTCTGCTTATCTTAGAATAAAAAATAAGAAAGATAATGCATAGTCTATACTCTTTGTCCTTGCAAAAGTTTATGTGTAAGGAATAGTTTCTCTTTTACTTATTGATTTGATTTTAGTTTGTTGCCATCTTTTATACAGTAGCATGACTGGAAAACACCTATCTACAGTGTACATGGCAGGAAGATATATAGAGCATAAAAAGCAATCACTATTGATGTGAAATTGATTTGAGAGGAGAACACATTCCTGAGAGTACTAAGAAAAATTAGCAAAGTTATTTTGCCTCACTAAAGCAGGTCTTGGTATTTTAGATGCAGATGATTCCAATATAAATTTAAAAATGGGGAATTTTACAAGACATGCAGTGTTATAATGAAAATTAAAGGAAAAAAAAGCCTCTTTTAAGAAAAATAAAAACCTAAATCTACATAAATCTCAACCTCTTCCATCAAGAAAACCCAATACCACCACCTTTGTTACAAATTATTTTCTTATATATATCATAGTATAAAATAAAACACAAAAGTTCATTAGTTTCTACTTTCTAACATTGCATATACAGTACAAAATTTAATATAAGACTATATAATTTAAGGTTGCTTTTATCTCTTTATTTTCACCAACATCTCGGGTGTTTCTCTCCACCTGATAGCAGGGACGGACTAGGAGGGGGCAGTCCATTTCGGGTACCAGCACAGGGTGCCAAAAAATATATATTTTATTTTTAGGGGTGAAAGTGCCAAATTTGTAATGTGAGAGAGGGGGCAAGGGCAAGATTAACTCGGCCAATAGTGACTTAAGGTGTCCCTAGGGGGGGGGGGGGGTCAATGTCCATACAACATACAATTAAAAAATAAAAAGCTTATCAAAATCTTCACAACTAGATAATTTGTCCTTTCTGTCATTAAAATGACTATATACAAAAAAAAAGCTTATCAAAATATTTACAACAAAAATAAAAACAAGTCGCGCATGGGTAAGTTATGCCCGGTGTACCACATCATAGCACGCCATTGCCTGGTAGTCAATCCATGCTAGATCAACAATATTAGCCTGGATTGATTATCAGGTAAAGTTGCATACAAATAAATAAATAGCAAGATAATTCAAAAAATTAAACATAGGCTATAGTATTTTTATTTTAAAGTTTTTTTTTTCCGTTAAAACGAAAATATGCGAAAGAAATGAATTAGTTAGAATTTTTTTTAATCATTTCCCCTTTACTTTAGCATTTCCATTGTTTAGTATGGAAAAATTGTTTGATTTACACATTTTTAATTTAAGTACCAACTTAGAAGAGTGCATCCTTATGTAAAGCAAGAGTTAAATATATTCCTTTTTTTGTGTGAATTAGTGGGGTACAACAGGAGTTACCAATGATGACATTATGAACAGACTCTAGGGAATTTCTGTAAAAATGGGTTTGGAAAGAGGGTAAATTTTTTTTTTACATTAATTATAAGTTTTAAAATTGTAATTTTTATCAATTTCTTAGTGTATTTATACAGCACATGTGGATAAAAAATGCCAGTTGAGACAAATTTTCCAATATAGTATAATAAAATACATTTGACAATAGAACGTTTTATTTTAGTATTACCGGTAAATAAAACATTCAAAATGTTTAAAAACTCTAACTGTTATATTGTATTTACAGAGGCTTTTTACTTAGCCTAATCATACTATAGTACATAATAAATACCAAATATGCTATTGCTAAGACTATATTTACAATGTACACATTATATATATATATACTGTATATACAGTATATATATATATACTGTATAAACAATTAATTTATAGACCTAATTTTGGACCATTTTCTAAACATCAGGGTAGATCAAGAATATTATTATCCTCATACAGCTTTTGAGTTATGTCGTAAACTTTTTGAATGACACCAACAGTTTTTGCTAGCCATTGCTGAGCTTCATCAAGATTCTTACCATTACTTAGATCGTCAACAAATGACCTAAGTGATGGTAGTGTGTACATGGCCATAATAGCAGCTTTTTGAATAAGCCAGGGATGGTACTGAGCTAAAGTTTCTTGATAGGCCTGTTGAGCCATATGGGAGACTTTATCATTCGCTTGACCTATACTTAAATGGTTCAGGAAATTGAACATAAAATTCAAAGCTCGGTGGAGACGAAGAAGTGTGCGACTCCCAGAGGGAGGAGTTTGATTAGGCAATATATTATTATATAGTTCATAATTAATCATTTTCTCAATAGTTTTATAATGTTCCCCAGTATCAGACTTACGATGGACTTCAAGAATAATAATTTTGTCTTTGACATCAGCAGCTACAAAACCAAAAACTCTACCAAGGAGTTGAAAGAATCTATATAGTTCATGATATCCTTGTAAATACAAGTCCATATCTAAAGAATTGCTTTCTGTTAGACACCTGTTGAACGAATCGTGAACCAATTCAAGATTAAACCCTTTATTGTCATTATTTGCCATCTTGTAAAATCTTTAAAAAAAAAAAAAAAAATTAGAAATTTTGGAATTTATTTAAAAAAATCTAATAAATTATTAACTTGTCTTTTACCTTAAAATTGCTTTTAACTTTTTTTCTAAACTATCTAAACTAAGTTGAAAAATTAATAAAATCTAAATATTTTTTTTTGTAAATAAACAAAGCAGATTATCATTTTAAATCAATTATTCTTACAGGTAAGTCTTGATTTACGTGAATTTAAATTTAATTTAGAATTGCCGCTATTTTTCTATTTATAAGATTCTTTATTTGGAATAATGTGGTTTATAAATTGGCAAGTGTTGTCGGGAGATCTTGTTCTATTTTTCTTACGCAGGGGTTATAGTGCAAGAAAATTTAATTTTTTATTTTTCAGTTTAAATGACAAAAAAAAAAATGTTTATTATTGAAAATAATAAACATTTTGAAAAGCTTACTGTAAAACATAAATGAAAAGCTTACTGTAAAACTTAACAGTCGCCTACTTTTTTTATGCCGTAAGACATTCAATCACAATTGAATGTTATAAAACTTATACCATGTCTGCTAATTAATCAAGTAAACAAACTGAGTTACTTATTAACCCTTTCCACTCCACTGACGGTTATATTGACATTTTTTCTTTAGAATTCATCAGTTCAACAATCATTATTAGCTTCAAAAATGCTTAAAATTTAGTAAATTTAGGTTTCAAAGGGACTAAAATATATATTTTTTGAATTATACCAAATGATTAAAAAAAAAAACTAAAATTAACATTAGGGGATTTAAAATACATTCAATAAATATTAGACCTATTTGAGTCACAGTACAAAGAAAAATGGCTTTTCTGCAACTAATTTGTTTCAAAAAGCACCAGCAACTCACTAGCTTCTATTCTCAACCAATCAGAAATGAGCCAAATTTGAAATATGTCAATTTTCATTACGAGGAGTAAATTTTGAAGTACAGACTACAGAGCCTATACTGTACAAGTAGCTCCCGCACACCACACACAAGCATAATACAACAATAATTTCTTTATATAAATAATGCTACTAGGTTCAAACTCATCTGCTAATTTATTAAGCTTAATTATAAATATAAAAAATTGTTAGATGATATGACCAATCTGTTATGTACAGTATATGATTGTTATTACAAATATATAATATTGAGCTATTTAATAATGAAATAACACCGGTTCTTTTATCAAATGTTTTCGGAAATATTTTGGCTCCAAAACCCAATGTGTTTTTCAACCTTATTTGCATATACCCATGGTTAGCTTTGATCTTTCTGGCCCTCCAATCAAATTCCTTTATTTACTTGCTTTGAAAATAATTTTTACAGAAATATTCCTCTTTTTTGCTTTTCTAGGATTTTATTTTTTTTTTAACAAAAAATCTTTCCCATGTTTTTCTAAAATAAATTCTTATGGCGCAATTCAACAGAATTAAAATCCTAATTTAAACCATCTGCCAATATATTTATTTGTAAAACAATAAACTATTCTTAATTGCCATCAAAATAGGCTATAATATTCAATTAAATATTACCTTTTTTATTATTGATACGTATTCAGCTTAAAATTTCCTCAAAATTTTATGATTCAGCTTAATTTTTAATTCAATAATATTGTAATTTTTTTTTTTTGCTTTATTTTACCGGTATCTCTGAAACAATAAACAACTTTATTAACAAACTTAAACATAGGACAATTTCTTTTTTAAAAAATCTAAAAAGTTTTACTTGATAGACAGGGTCTAGTTTGACTTTTTATTGTGAGTCATAATAATAATTTAAAGTTTTTTTTTTTTGTCTTACTTTAAATTTTCACCCTTAACTAAAACTGCTAATAAATGTTTATAAATTCATATTCAAACTAAGGTGAAATTATCAATCACTGGTTCGCTTAGATATCCATTTTTACAATATTATCTACTAAGAGTAGAAATATCATATTGATAATATTTCATACTCCTCAGCCAATCATCCTAGCACAATCTATTGTATATATTAAGAATAGAAATGTCTGTATATTGCTAAGGTTTGATACTCCTGTGTATATTGCTAAGGTTTGAAACTCCTCAACCACTCATCCTAGCAGATTTCTATGTAAATTTCTGTATAGGCCTATTAACATTTGATACTCCTCAACTACTCATCCTAGCACAATCTATATAATAAAAGAGTAGAAATGTCTGTATATTGGTAAGGTTTGATACTCTTCAAACACTCATCCTAGCACAATCTATATAATAAAAGAGTAGAAATGTCTTTATATTTGTAAGGTTTGATCTCAACACTCATCCTAGCACAATCTATATATACATAATAAATTAATATGTATATTAACATTTGATATTCTCATCCACTCATCATAGCACTATCTCTATAATAAGAGAGTAGAAATGTCTATATTGGTAAGGTTTGATACTTCTCAATCACTCATCCTAGCATAACCTATATAATAGAGTAGAAATGTCTGTATATTGGTAAGGTTTGATCTCAACCACTCATCCTAGCACAAT